>JAOEGS010014679.1:20185-38853 GCA_025447755.1 Corythornis vintsioides | reverse complement strand
TTCATTATTTTTCTTTTTCCCTTGTTTCTTTTTTTCTTCTTTTATATATTTTTTTCATCTCTATTCTTTTTTCTTTCTTTCTTTAATTCATCAGGCAGCACAGCAGGAGTTTAGCCACTGAGAAACTTTCTGCAATGTAAAAACCCTGTGCTGTCTCGGGGAAGAGATACGTGTGGGAGAGAGGTAATTACTGCTCTCCCTATCTGTCTTTAGCTGGGAAATTAATCCACTGAGAGCACTGAATTAACTGAAGGCCAGAGAGATCTGAGGATTGGTGCTGGCAGTTTGTCCCAGCCACGCTGGACCTGGTGTGAGCAGCTGGACAAGAGCCAGAGCAGAGTGAAAGCCAAAGACAGGGCTGCAGACAAGGCAGGTCCTGCAGGAGCAGAGACCTAGTCTGGGAGAGGGAGACACACAAGAAATTAGGGAAAAATCACATCATGAGCAGATCAAAGGGAAGGCAACAGTGGGGGATGCTGCATGTTAAAGGTCTGTCCTCATTTCTCCCGTAGGAAAAGAGAAGAGGGAAGTTAGCAAAACATCAGGAGGGAGGGAGAAGTCAGGCCCAGGTCAGCAAGGAAGCACCCAGGACCAAAAAAAAGGATGGTATTCCCTCCAGCCTGGCTCCTGTTTCAGATGAGCCCTGTCCAACCCTGAGCTCTAATTCTGAAGCAGCAGTAGAGTGAGAGATTGTTTGGTTTTCATCAATAAAAATCACTGTCCCTGATGAAATTTCCATGTCTCTGACTGGGTGAGGTGAGAAATGGACTTCAAATGGAAAAAAAAAAAAAAAGAAGAAAAGATTCAAAAAAGGGACAGAGGGTGGATAGAGAAATTCCAGGCAATGAAGATGTCTGGAGAAGTCTTATGAGGAGCAGCTGAGGGACTTGGGCTTGTGGAGCCTGCAGAGAAGGAGGCTCAGGGGAGACCTTCTGGCTCTGGCAGCTCCTGGCAGGAGGGTGGAGTCCTCAAGGAACAAGGGACAGGACAAGAGGAACCAGCCTCAGATTGCCCCAGGAGAGGTTTAAGTTGGAGCTGAGGAACAATTTCTTCCCCTGCAGGGCTGTCCCAGGCTGCTCAGGGTAGGGGGTAGTCCCTGTGAGCCCTGGAGGGGTTTCCAAGCCCCCCCTGGAGCTGTGGTGCTGAGGGCCAGGGGGCAGTGGTGCCAGGCAGTGCTGGGAGAACAGTTGGATTTGATGCTCTAAAAGGACTTTTCCATCCTAAATGATTCTGTGTTATTTCTCCAAAGCTGGAAGCTTTCCTCCAGTGACAATGAGAGCTAGGGAGCATAAACCTGTATCTCTACTGCATCTTTAGGTGTAGCCTTGATTTAATGATCAAGTCAGCCCTAGAATTTAGGGCTGTCAGGTAAATCTTATCTCTACTGCAGCCTGGATGCAGCTTCCTAGAGGCAGAAAGGCCAGGCTGGGAGCTTAGGCAAGGCTCTATATTTTGCTTATGACTTCTCCAATATTCATGTGAGTATAAATCTGGGTTCAGCTCACAACAACCCTAAACCATTCCTGCTGCTTTAAATGCCCCTCCTGCTCTGCCAGTGCTCCAGGGAGCCAGAGAGGTTGGCTGGGCAGCTTCAAGGTGTGCCAGCTGTGCCAGCTCGTGCCCATGACGTGACTGGGGCACTTCCAGAAGGTATTGAGGTTTTGCAAGCTGTGGGATTTCCTTTCTCAGAGACCAAGCTGGGATTCCTCTGAAGCTTTGCCCAGCCAATCTCTGGATTGCTATAAAGCCCTGGAGGTATCCAGCCAAACGTGGTCCAGATGGCACTGGGAGACACGAGACATCAAGAAGTCACATCCAGCCTTTGCAGAGGCTGCCCAAGCCCAAATGATGACGAGGAAAATCAGAGCTTTCCCTCCCCACAGTGCTGCCTCATCTTCACCAGGCTGTTTCTACACCAAGCCATTCCCTTTGCTTTTCCTTTCACAGTTTCTTCACAGCTCCATGACAGCCAGAAGCTGGGCCATCTGAGCACTGCAGAAAGACTTTTCAGATGTGAAATCTGGCTGGGGAGGGGAGAGACCTAAAGATCTGAGAGGCAAACAGGGCACGTTTGGTTCACCAGCAAACACCCCAAAGGCTTGTTGTGCCACCTAAGAAGAGCTGAGCCTTGGACATTTCAAAACCCCTCTGAGATTTTCCCATCGTGGCTCAAAACCACATCACAGCTCCTCTCCTTAGATCTGTAGTTTAAAATCTCTCCTTTATAGACTACTTTTTCTGTTCTGCCTGTTGACAATTTATCTGCTGGTGCCAGCCTGGGAGGGTTCAGTCCATACCAAAGGATCTCATGGCACTGTTCAAACAGTCATGAGAAAAAAAAAAAACCAACAAGATAAAGACACTCCCTTGTATCTCTGGAGGAATAATGCAGAGTAAACCAGACTAATTGACTTTCCCCACAAACCAAGAGAGGTGGCAGAATCTAATGCAGAAGCTTCACCTCCCACAGCCTGTTCTAGATGCTAACCAGCCCTGTCTCCACGTGACAGTACAGGAGGCACTGACTGAAGACCCCCTGGCATGAAATGCCCTCACAGCACCCCCGAGCATCCCTGACATGCCTCAGTCTGCTGCGTGCTGGAAAGAAGCTGCTGGCTCAGTTTGTGACCTTGGAAAAGCCTCCATCCAAAGCATCCCCATCCCCTGCCCTGAATGTAAACAGAGCCCAGGGCCAGAGTTTGGTTTCCACAACTCTATCCACCGGGTTATTTATATCCCTGGGCCTCTCTGCATCCCCCAAATCAGTAAGTTCAGACCTTGCAGCGATGACTGTGCCCCCAGTTATCGAGCCGAGAGCTCTGCGGGGGAGCCCCTGGAGGCAAAACCCTGGGAAACAGCATCATGGGGTCACATCTGAGCCCTGCAAAGACCTGCACCTCAGTTTGTCCTTCTCTGCTGAGGGTGGTCACTCAGCACCTAGGGATTGGGGACTGAGGGATTTGGAAAGGCTTATGCAGGGAAGGGAGATTAAGACAGACTTGAGCTGTCTGGCTGGAAAACGTGGGAGGAATGACCCTGATATTCCCAGGCACGAGCAGCTCAGCCCAGCCAGGACACTCACTGCCTCTCTTCCTTCTTCCCACCTTCCCCATGGAAAGCTAAGCTAATTATGTCCAGTTTAGTCTTGTGAGTTTTGGGTTGGTTTATATTCTTCTTTTCTTCTCAGCTGGGCCATAAGGGGATGATGATTTCCATGGAGGGGAAACTGGGAGGAGGGTTGTTACTGGGGAGTGAAGCACTTGAGGGATTACCTGCTCCCTAAGGCAGGTGAGCTGAGGATGGTGCATGGCTGGAGCCCCACAGAGCTAGCTTAGCAACCTAAATGTCACACACTCCCTGGCTCACCTTGAGCACGTTGCTCAGAGGTTCATCTCAGAGCTGATGAGGGGATTTCAATCCATTTTTCTTCACACTAGCAGGAGGTTTGCTTATGGTTTGTTGGTTTTGGGTTGGTTTTTTTCTCTCAATTTCTCTGAAATCTGTTAGGTGGCCTCGAATATCTCAGCCATAATCTCCCTGGGCTGAAGATGGATGGTTGTTCACCAGATGCAACTGCTGCACACGCAGCAATAATCAACAAATTTCTGACTGAGTACACAGTGCCCAGCTTACAATTTCTCTCTGACCAGACTTTCTGACCTTTCAGAGTCCAGCCTCATGGTAAAAATGAACTGTGGCATCTGAAAAAAATCCTCTGCAGGAGTGACACGTCCAACAGAACAATAAATCCTCTGTGACAGTGTCCAAAGCAGGCAACTAGAGATGAGGTGTGAGCACCTGAGCATCACATCCCTCCATGTGTGTTCACACATCACCCTGCTTGGCAGGACCTGGAGACCTCAGGTGACCTGGAAGTGGGTGAGATTCCTCTGGGTCCTCTCACAGGGCCAGAGCTAAACTAGCTACAGGATCTCTTCTGGGCTCCTCCCAAGGGAGCAGAAGGAGTGCAGGGAAGGATCAGAGCCATGCAATCAGATGGCCAAGGGATGGATTTAGTTCTCATCTCTTCATTTTCATGTCTCTTCTGGGTCCAGGTTAGACCACGGGATTTTGTGATACTCAGGTGTGAATTAGTATCTGTTACAGGTATAAACTGAAGCAGAGATGTATGAACCCCCATAAAATCCTCTCTTATTCCTGATCACTCCAGATGTGACTTTTTTTTGCCCTCTAGCTACAGGGACCAGGGGATCACAGGTTTTATTTCAGCACTGCAAGAACTGAGATCTCCTGTTGCATTGTGGATGCTCGTTTTGCTCTCGAGTTAGAGCAATGCTCCAGCTGGAAGAATCATCAATGATCTTGAAGAAAAAGGGTACCACCTTCTGTGAACCTTCCTGTGTGACCTCCCCAGAGAAGGCTATGTTCTCAAGTTCAGATATTGTTAATATCCCTCACTGGTGGAGGAAAACACAGGAGCTGATCTTCTGAGAAGAAGGGAAAAGAAAAAGCTCCCAGCTATGGTTTCAGTGTCAAGGAAACAAGCTGAGGGTAATTATATTTGTTCAAACCACCTCGAGTTTTTGGTGGAGGTGGGTGAATTTCATCCTGTTTCTCCTAAGTTCTGCAGGTTCAGGATTAGAAAAGCAGAGGGACAGAGGGGAGTGAAGCAGGTTCTCAGGGTCAGTGTTTAATGACAAGATGCCTCTGGTGCAAGTGGTTTGGGCTCTCAAGAGTTTGGAAAGGGCACTGTTTTCCACTAGAAAAACAGGGAGAAGCAGAATAGAAGTGATGAGAGAGGTCTGCACTGGGAGGTGGAGCAGGTTTGAGCCTGGGGATCTGATTAATATCCATAAATATCTGAGGGATGGGTGTCAAATGGAAGGGGGCAAACTCTTCCCTATAGTGCCCAGCAGCAGGACAAGGAGCAATGGGGATCAACTGCAGCAGAGAAGGTTCCAGCTCAACATGAGGAGCAACTTCTTCCCTGGGAGGTGCCAGAGCCTGGCCCAGGCTGCCCAGAGAGGCTGTGGAGTCTCCTCTGGAGAGATCCCAACCCCCCTGGGTCTGTTCCAGGACTCAATGATCTCCAGGGCTCCCTTCCAGCCCCATGCTCTGCTTCTCTGACTGATTCTGTGACACAGACAGCTCCACCCCAGAGACATTATCAGAGGGAATAACCAGCTTGGAAAAAAAAAAAAAAAAAGAGGAGAACCAACCACCAATGCCTTTGACAGCACCCAGGATTTCCTTTCTGCTGAATCCAGCACATCATCCCATCATCTCCCACTATTGCTCCTAATTTTGGCAGCTCTCATCTCCAGGAGCTACGTGATCTGGAGCTAATGCAATGAGCTGTGACTTTGAAGGCACACAGCAGCTTCTCATCATTCTCAGAAGCTCCTTAGACAACTTGGGGACAGCAGCCAAGCTCCAAATGACTGCCAGGAGTGTCATGTGTTGTTCCAGAGCTGAGATAGTGTCTGCAAGAGGAGTGGAGCCTTGAACAGATGGGGGGGGGAGGATGTGGGAGAGGGGAGAAGAATTGTAGAATCCCAGGATGATAGAAAGACAAGAATGAATGAGGACAAAGAGGGATCAACAGCAGAGAAGGGATGGCAACAGGTTACAGGGTCAGAGTGCCAAGGGAAGGGAAGAAAAAGGGAGAAATGGTGGGGATATGGGACATGGTAAATAGAGGCAGGATAAGAGAAAAATACTCAGGTGGATTAAACAGGAGGAGCTGGGAGAAAACATCTATTGAGAGGGGGAAAGCCAAAGATGGAGAAGCCAGATTTAGTTTATAGCAAATCGTGGGGCTGGTGGTCAGGGTTTCCCCAGCCCCATCTCTACACTGTCAGCACTGGTGTCTCAAAGGACACACGTGCTCAGCTCTGGATGCAGAACATGCCTTTGCTGCTCTGTTCACACCCTGCCAGCAGCAGAATTTCACCTTTGCCCTGTGGGCACCACCCAGCCCACGATGCTCAGCCCTGAGTCACTGCCTGAGACAAGCTTTGCAAGTGCTGTCACTGGTGGGTTGTGATTAAACGTGGCCTCACCAAAAAAAAAGGTGAGTAGATAAAAGTGCCATCAAAGGCAGAAAAGAGATCAAGCAAATAAGTCCAGAAATAGTCTCTGCTGGCTCCTAAAGCTGCTGCTGTTCATCTGCTTGGGTCTTTTATTAGTCTTGAACTATTGTAAAGTTACAATAACTACTCCCAAAGATCAGATTTTCTGCTAGAGGCTCTCTGGGGGCATGAACCCTTCTCTTCTTTCATCTTCTAGCCCAAGAGGCCCCATCTGAGAGAGAACACCTTCCCCAAGGAGACCCCCCCCACTCATGGTTGGGACAGCAGGGTCCCAGACAGACCATGATGGTGACCCACTGTGTGCTTGGGAGCAGCACTTGAACCAGGGAGCCCAAAACTGGGCCCAGTATTCCAGCTGTGGTCTCACCAGGGCAGAGCAGAGGGGCAGGAGAACCTCCCTCCACCTGCTGGGCACAGTTTTCTTCATGCCCCCCAAGATGCCACTGGCCTTTCTGGCCACAAGGGCCCATTGCTGTGTCATGGAGAAGTCCCTGTCCAGCAGGATGAGCCCTGATCTGCACTGGTGCCTGATGTTGCTCCTCTCCAGATGCAGAGCTCTACACTCATCCTTATTGCAGCTCCTGAGGTTCACCTTCTCCCAGCTCTCCAGCCTGCCTAGACCTTGTTGGATGGCAGCACAGCTCTGGTGTGTCAGCCATCCCTCCCTCCCTCAGTGAACTTGCTGAGGGTCCCCTCAGCCAGGTCCTGTGTCCTTCACTAGAAGCTGATCTAATGAACATGGGCATAGAAAGCCAACCAGGAGGACAGCATCCCTCATCCTGACACAGGCTGCCTCCAGAAGGCATCTAACCCACCCCTGGCTCAACAAAAGGGACTCTGGGTCAACCAGTGTGCATCAGGGTGGTGCCAGCCATCTGAAGCTGAAAAGGACTGACAGGAAGGGAAAAAGGCTTCTTGCTGTGGTCTGCAAGGAGTCTGCCTCTCTTCCTGCAGTGGCTGGAGGAGACATCCTGGAGCAGAGTGAAAGGAGAGACAGGCAGTGGTTGGAGATGCTCTGGAGGGCTGTGTGGTTCACCAGTGGTACAGAGCTTCCCCTCCCAGAGCAGCTCAGGTAATAAAAACTGCACAAACTCTGTCTGCAGTGCTAGGGGACTGGGAACTTAATCATTTGGGGGTGGAAAGCTAAGAGAGAAAGAGAAAAGCTTAGGAATAAACAGATTTTTTTCCACCAGAGTGGTATCTTGCTGGATGAAGCTCTGCCCCAATCCCGTGCTGCTCACTGGTACCCACCCTGGTATCAATGAGATGGGAAGGGAGGGGAAACTGGAAGCTGATATTCCCAGAATAGCCCAGAATGGAGGTTTTAACCCCTGTTTTCTCCTCAAGTTGTAGCTTAGGCAAGCACTTCCCTCATGCAAAGTAACCCAGAGATGAGTCAGTTCTCCTCCCCATCCACAGCTGCCAGGAGCCCTGCTGGGCTGCTATCCCACCCAAAGGAGAGCAACTTTTCCCTGCTGGCTGTAGCAACACATGGTAGCCCAGCCTCCTGTGCCCTCCCAGACCTCCCTTAGCCCTTTCCCAGCCCTGCTTGTTCTCCTCCATCCCCAGGCCACCTTCCCCTTCTGTCAACACAAATCTGTGCCCGTGGTGCCACTCCCAGCAAACAATTCCAGCTGGGAATGGAATCAGAGCCAGAGAGATGTATTAGTTCACTCCCTGCTTTTGGATTATTTTTCACACCCCTGGGTGACCTGGCTGCACAAGCAGAGCAAGAGGGATGCAGTGATGAGACAACAACTGGCCAGGAGGTTGGGGATGGTTTTGTCTCTGCTGCTTGGACCACAGAGATGCTGCAAGTATAGACTGAGAAGACCCAGACACACACACAGCCTCCCCTGCCACAAACAAAAACTCCCATTTGAATCCCCAAAAGCTCAGGAAAGATCCAGTTAGTCACATCCAGCTCCCTGCCACCACAGGCAGCTTGAATGCAGGGGGGCTGCAGAGCATCTGCCACACACACCACAGCACGTGGGCACCACAGAAGGTTTCCCAAGACCTCCAGTGTGAGGCTAAAAGCTGCAAAATGCCCCGTGGCACGGGAGGAGGGAGAGAAGGGAATTGCCAACACCAGCTCCTTGCATCACCTGAGGGATTTTTCAGGTAGGAATTGCTTAGGTCTTAATGCACAGGGTGGGTTTAGAGCAATGGGAACTTAGTAGCACTCAACTTAGATGTTCTGTGACATGCCAGCAACGTGGGACTCTCTAGACAGCCCCAGATTTGTTATGTTAATACCCTCATCTCCTCCTGAGACTGTCAAAAGGCAGATGCTGTCACACAGCAAAGAAATTACAGCTGGGGATGGATGGATGTGACTGGTGCTCCTTGCTCGTGCACTGTTGGGAAAGCACTCAAAAGAAGGCTGAATAAATGAAGAAAAAAACCTCAATTTATCAGTTTCTTTCTAATCCAGTTAGGAAATCTCCCCCAGTTGAGAATCTCTGGACCAGATTCTTCCTCCAAGAATACACTGGAGTAACATGATGGGTTTGTACAGAGTGCCTCCAGCCCAAGATGGATTAAAGACAGTGGGAATCTCACCTTCCCTCTTGAACGTGGGCTGCCCTCCAGAGCTGCAAGCTCCAGGGAGCAGGGCAGTGTGGGAGTGCTTCTGAGCCTGCAGGCAGAGCCTAGGGTCCTAGACAAGGCTTCAGGAAGAGCTGCTTTAATTTTCAAGCTCCTAATTGAACTAATTGAGCTTCTGCAATTTGCCAGAGTTAACCCTCCCCTTGCCCACCACAGGAGACCAAACCCTGGCTGCAGAGTCACCCCTGCCTGCTTTTCCCACTACAAAGGGGAGATGGGAACTGTTGTTGCTCCTGGACCTCTCAGGGTGTCCCTTTGATTGTTGGATTTCCTCCCAGTGTCAGCACTCGTGGTATTAATGATCCAGTCAAAGGGTCATTAAAAACCATTGGGGAGGGGGGAACTGCCACATAAGGAAGGATTAGAGCCTTGGTGCTATTAAAGAGTGAATATTCACCCTGGCCAATTAAAAGGATCTTTGCCTAATAGCAGGAACGCTGCTCCTCCCAACTCCCCTCTGGCTGGAAAGCATTGGAATAATTTTCTCAGTCTCCCAAAGAAAGCTGAGGGTAAAGATGACAAAGAAGCTGGTTTTTTGCAGCCCAGTTGCCCACTCCAAGACATTTGAGTGATGCTGCTGCAGGAATCTGGGTCTGCAGTCTGAGGGGCTTCACAGAGATATCTCAGCCAAGGGGGACCTCCAGTTTCAGCAGCCTTTCATTTTCTTGGAGTGTTAACTGGCTTTCAGTTTCCATTGGTGAGAGGTGTGTTTTGGCACGTGTGAGATAAAGAGCAAACACCTCCAAACCCATCCTCAGCTGCCCTCCAAACCCATCCTCAGCTGCAGAGCTCCCAGCGACCTGCTCTTGGCCAAAGCAATTCCCTGGCAGTGGGGCTCCCAAAATTTGCTGCCAGCTCAGGTCTCTCTGCTGATCTCCCAGCTCCTGAAGCACCCTGGCCAGCCATTCCAAAGAGCCCCTCTCCCTGCCCTCTCCAGGTTATCTGCCTCAATCTCCTCCAATGAAAAGCACAGTGAAAACAAAGAAGTGATATTATTAAGGCCACTTTCCCCACCGGAGCTCGAGTTAAGGAAGGTGAATAATTGGCATAAAAGAGGCTTTTGAAAAGCAAGTAGCCATTTGTTTGTGGGTTTTGAGCAAAGGCATTGCCAGGCTCTCTCCAGAGAACTACATCAGCACAGCACCTCTGCACGGAGAGAGAGATGGGAAAAAAAAAGAAAGAAAAAGAAAAGAAACAAGCTTCTGTATATTATAAAACTTTAATTGGCTTTAAAGAGTGACTGTCGTGCTGTCTGACACTCTAAAGTGTTCTGTAGGGTAGGAGACATGAAACATGAATCATTGCACTTGTTTTTCATCATCTTTCCTGCCACGTTTGCTAATTATTTAATCTCCTGTGTCAAAAGTGGGGCTTTTGCTCCTTTTTTTCTGCTCAGTTTCCTCCTTAGAGTTTGCTGCTGCTCTAGAATATGGCCCAGGAATTCCCTTGGGGTAGCCTGGGCATGGATGCCATGGATCTGGAGGGATCCCACACATGCAAGGGTGGGAGATGATCCTCAGCAGTTCACCAGGACAATCCCAACACAGATTCTGGCAGGAATACTTCTTGATGGAAGCTGATGGTCTAGGCATCAGATCCACTTTCTGCTCCTATCCCGTTCCCTCAAGTGTCTCCTACTGACCACGTTGGAGCTTGGACAGTCTTTCCAAGTTAGGAGAGCATCTCTTTGCCTGTTCAAGTCTAAAGTCTAGTCAGTCTAGGCTAAAAATCATGCCCTGCTCACGGGTGACCAAAAAGACCAAGAGATGTTTGTGGAACCAGTCCCTGAAACACCAAAGAGCTGCTTTGTTGGGACAGAGCAGCTGCTCCTCTCAATTCCTGCAATCACAACCCTAAAGGGTGCTCAACTTGACACTCAGAGGCATCCGAAGAAGGGATTTCTGCACTGCTAAAGTCTCTCCAGGTATTGCAGCCCTCCCCAGACACCTCACACACCACGAAAACACCCTGCAAAGCATTATCAGGGAGGGTCTTCTGGAACAACCTGCTGACCCATGGAGGCAATCAGCCTATGATATGAGGGATGGGATCACGTTGGCTGAGCAGGCACAGCTGCTAATGTTATTCTTGTTCATCAGAATACTTAATCCGACTTCTTTTCTCTCTTTTTTTTTTTTAATAAAAATAAATCCTCAATGACTATTTGCCTGAGGCTTTAGTGAGAGCAGCTAATGGGGTGGTCACGTGAAGTGAACCCTCTGCACGGAGCACTGAAGAGTGTCGAGGCAGCTGAACTCAGGTAAGGAGGGCAGGAGAAGCCCCAAGTCTGGGAGAAAAAAAAAAAATAATACATGCAGAGTGCTCTGCTGGGAATTCCCTGCAGTGTGAAACCTCTGGCTGAATGGCTGGGGGAAGGTCTGAAATCTCCATGTGCATAGGGAGAGGTCAGGAATTGCTCCAAGCCTTGGAAAATTGAGTGGCAAACCTCATGCAAGAGACAAAGAGCACGTGTGGCCCCTCATGGGTGCCAGGAGGTGAGGGTTCTGGACTCAGCTTCAGTTGGGGTTGTTCAGCCTGGAGAAGAGGAGGCTCCAGGGGGACCTTAGAGCACCTGCCAGTGCCTGAGAGGGGCCTAAGAAAGCTGGAGAGGGGCTGTTCACGAGGGTCTGGAGTGACAGGACAAGGGCTAAAGGATTTAAGCTGGAAAAGGGGAGATTGTAAGTTGGATATTAGGAAGAAGTTCTTTAATCTGAGGGTGCTGGTCACTGGAATGGGTTGCCCAGAGAGGTGGTGGAGGCTCCATCCCTGGAGACATCCCAGGCCAGGCTTGAGGAGGCTCTGAGCAGCCTGAGCTAGTCAGAGATGGCCCTGCTGAGTGCTGGGGGTTGGACTAGATGACCTTTGGAGGTCCCTTCCAACTCAATCCATCTATGATTCCATGACACCCCCCGGGCTCCCCTGGCTTTGCACAGCAGCAGCACCTGCAGCCCAGCCCCCCAGCCAAAGGAAGCATGGAAAGCTTTGGAAAGGGGTGAGAACTTCAGCCAGCTGCTGAGGAGACCTCAGGAAGAGGAAGGCCAGGGTGGGGATTCCAACCCTGAGCAGGAGGAGCTGCCATGCAATCATTCTGTAGCCTTTTTCTCTCTAGTTTTGTTTAGGGTGCCCAGTTCTCCCCCTCTCTGAGCAGCCAGAGCAGGTCACATCTGCTCTGGGCACATCACCCCTCCGTGCCAAGTCCTGAGCCCATCCAAACAGTGCCACACAAGTCCCCCAGCCAACAGGTTTCCAAGACAGGCCCGGAGTACAAAGGGAAGAAAAGAAACACCAGAAGATTAGACCCTGAGCTGAAACTAATTGTTCAATAAGCCCTGAACAATGGTGTTGGTGCAGTTTGCTTCTCAGCTCTGGGAAGGGAAAACACACAGCACGAGGAGAAGGGCAAGAGGTGCCAAGAGGCAGGATGGGCTTGGAGGTGGGAGCACAGGCAGGAGAGGAGGTGTCTGAGCCAGGCCAGGGCTCCAAAGCTCTCTCCTGGTCCCCTAACATCACCCCCTGCTTCCCAGAGGTTCTCAGAGAGGGTTTGATTCACCTCAGAGTAAATCAACAGAGTGATTCCCAAGCCACCAACGTCAGAGTCCACGAAGAGGATGAGAAATGAGACCTTCCATTCCAGGCTATTATTCTGGGAACAGCAGCATCTCATTCAGATGAGATTAATTGACAGGAATAAAAAAGAATATGTTGATAACTCTGGACATACAGGACAATTTTATTCCTGCTGGAAAGAAGCCCAGATGTAATAGACTTGCAGAGACAACCCCCCAGCTCTCCCCCCTCCTCCTCAGTGCAATAGGCACCATCAGCAATTTCTTTCCTGATCCTTAATAAACGAAGGGCAGGGTGGGGTCTGGGGCACCCAGTGAGGCAGCTTTGGCACGAGGCAGATTGCTGGTCTTTGCCTGACTGCAAAAATTACCCTTCTACCCAACATATGGGTCCCAGAGAATCTCCTGCAGAGCCCACTCCTCCCTCCACCCCCAAAGCAGGATAATCCCCTTATTGTTATTTAGAAACACAGAGATGGGTCTGATCCACAACCCCAAAATCCCCGTGTCTAGGAAGAGAGGAGATTAGAGTTTCACCTCCCATAAAAGGGAAGAACTGAAGAGTCAGATCCAGACTGCCCTGAAATCTGTGAGCATCTGAAATTTGGATCCAGACCCAAATTTCTCTGAGGCAGCCCAGCTCCATCAGCACTGTGTGCCCATATAATGGGCTTGCTGCAGCCTAGCAACTACCAGCCAACTGCCTCCATGAGCAGAAAGCTTAAGGAATTCAAAAGAGGATGAACTTCAAAACAAGGACAACCACTGAACCAACACTGAAGAGCTCAGGCACGTGAAGCATGGACAAAAGAAACTCATTTTTTATCGTGAGAGTGGTGAGACCCTGGCAGAAGTTGTCCAGATTGGTGGTCAGTGCCTCATCCCTGCAAACATTGGTCAGGTTGATACTTCATCACCTGAAAAGAAACCAGCAGGCAGCTTGATCAGCACAAAGCAGGAGCTGAGAGTGGATGGGGCACCGACTTGTCTTCCAAAGGTCCCATCCCTTAGGGTGTCTCAGTGCAGAGTGGGCAGCCTCCCAGTGCTGGCTCACACTAAATCCATCTCTCTTCCTCACACATGGGCTCAGTGCCACCATACCAGGGCCAGGCAAAGAAAACACCTTTGATTCCTTCTCAGAACCAAGAATAGCTGGGAGAGAGACAAGAGGTTGTGGCTGGGGATGCCTCTGGGCACTGTCCTGCAGCTGCCTGGCAGTGGGGTGCCAATGCTGGCTCTGAGGCAGTGCCCACCCCTATTCTGGAGAACACATCCTCCTCCCTCAAGTTACATTTCCACCTTTGTCCAACGCTCCTGGGACTGCCCAGCTGAGCCAAACCCAACCCTCCTGCCTTCCCAGATGCCATGCTCTGTCCCCAAACCCTTCCACGAAGCAGCAGGGAACTTTAGTGATGGTGTGGTGGCAGCAGAACTCACTGCTGGGCTGATTTCACCAGAGCAACACATCAATCCCCTTTCTATTATTAGGCATCTGTGTGTTGTGTGCATTGATCCCGGGCACTAAATTTCCTCAGGGGTTAACAGTACTTTCAACACACGGACAAAAATCCATGGAAGCTTAAAGAATATTCAAGCACAAGATTCCCAGATGTCCCTGGGGCCCACGTTTTCTTCAGTTTACACAGACACATCAATAGAGCTCCTTCATTTCTTTTCATTATTCCTTCTGTGGTCTGTGTTCTGCCTCCTTTGACTGGAGGGAGCTTTTTTTTTTATGGCAGACAAGAAGATCTGCTGCCCACCTTCATGTTTTGTGAGCTTGATGGTTGTTCTTCAAGACCTGGAGTGAAAACATGTCTAATTCCTTTGGTTTCAGCAGGAATAAAATGTAAGAATTAAGGCCTCTTCTGGAAGCAACGTGTGACTCCAAAGGGACCCTATTAGAAAAGTCTAATTAAGGTCCTATTACAAAATGAGATCCGATGAATATCCCCATTAGCTAAGCAAAGATGGGCAGAGATTTAATATGCAAAATCAACAGAGGTAAATGGAGTCTAAGGGAACAGTCCAGGGTAGAGGAGAAGAGCAAATAGCAGGTAGAGGGATGGGAAATCACCCAGAGGCACAGCAATAAAGAGAGGCAGAGAGCAGCTTGGGACTTCAGGTGGATGATTGATGGATGGGACATCAGCTGGAAAGTGGATATTGATGGCAACTGCATTGTGTGCAACCCAGACCTGTCGTGGCTCTTCATCCCTTGGCTCTGCCCAACAAGGGGCACCTGAACACCATGAGAAGAGGCTGGAGAAAAAAGGGAACAGCCAAAGTGAAGCTGCCTCCCCAGGAATGGACACCAGCCCCATATGATCCTGATCCCAGCCCTGGGATCTCACTCTCCAAATGCTTTCAACAGGTAGTGCCCAATTCCTCCGTGGGGATGCCCACTGCTGCTGCCATGGTGCTGCTCCAAACCCAGCAGAGGGTCCCTTCCTTCTGCACAGTTACACCAGAACAGAGAGCCCAAAGCTGGCCCAGCAGAGCCCACCTTCACCTTCTGAAGGCAGTGACCTGACATCTGCTGCAGCCACCAAGCAGACAGAGAGGGTGAGCCACTGAAGGCAGGGAAGACAGGAGCAGGAATGAAATGATGGCTAATGGACAATTGATTGAGTAGAAGACAGATGCAGGGAGAGATGAACAGAATAGATAAACAGGCACCAGAGCCCAAGCTCCCAGCAATTACAGACTGCTCTGCAAATCCTCATCTTTTCTGCTGTGTCTCTCTCCAATCATTCCAGCTCAATTAGTGATTATCCCTCATTTGTGTTTGTCCCTGGCATTATTTTGGTGGCGTGGATCAAAGGCAGGCCCTGGGCTTTCATGCAACGTGTGCATTTGACAAGTCAAAGCATTACAAGTGCTCCCCAGTCTAATGGATTCTCCTCTCCTTCCACAAACTGGATCTTTAACTTCTAATTAGCACAACCCAGGATCTGTCCAAACAAGCCTGCCCTGGCTGTCCCTGCACACACACACAGATGAGGTTCCCCAGGGACTCAGAGCCAGCTCCACACCTATGAGGGGTAGCACTGTTATCACAATTAATAAACCATCAGCAGGCACCAAACAATGCTGACTCCAGCTCTGTAACTGCAAGCAGGTTGGCTGTACTTTTATTTTCCCTTTGCCCACCTGATTCAATTAAAAAATATAGATAAATAAAAAATCCCTTTTGTGAATGTACTAAAAAAAAAAAAAGATAAAGAAAAGATCTGATTCCATGTTTAATTTAAAGCTCTCTCAGTGATTTGATGGACTGATCACTTGCCAAATGTTATGGTTTGAATCAAAGCTGCTCCAGAGTTCCTCAGGAGCCATAAAAGGAGATGCAGTTGGGGCTTTTTTTTCCCTCTTCTTTGGAAATGGTCACTGTCTCAGACACTGATGTAAATCATAGACTCACAGACTGGTGTGGATGGGAAGGGACCTTTAAAGTTCACTGAGTCCAACCCCCCTGCAGGGTGCTCAGAGCCCCCCCAAGCTCCCCTGGGATGGTGCCAGGGCTGGGGCAGCCACCACCTCTCTGGGCAGCCTGGCACAGCCTCTGCCACCCTCAGCACCAACAATCTCTCCTGCTCTCCAGTCTCTTCCAGTTCAAACCATCCCTCTCCCTTGTCCTGTCCCAACAGCCCCAGCTCAAAAGCCCCTCCCCATCTCTCTGCCAGGTCCCTTCCAGCCCTGAAAGGCCCCAGAAGGTCTCCCCAGAGCCACCCTCAGCTCTCCCAGCCTTTCTTCAAAAGAGAGATGTGGCCAAGAATGACAACCTCCCCTTCCAGCCACATGCCCCCATGACACAGAACCATGGAATCACAGATGTTAGGGGTTGGGAGGGACCTAGAAGATCATCTAGTCCAACCCCCCTGCCAGAGCAGGATCACCTAGACCAAGTCACCCAGGAACAGATCCAGGTGGGTCCTGAGTGTCTCCAGAGGAGACTCCACAACCCCCCTGGGCAGCCTGTTGCAGAGCTCTGGCACCCTGTCACACAAGAGCAGTGAAGTTGATATATTCCAGTAAGAAAACCCTAAGCAGGAGGGTGGGCTGGGGACAGGAGGTGGGTTTGCCAGCTCTCAGGATCTGGAGGAAATGTTGGTGCCACTCAAACTGGAACAACGTGGCCAGAGATCTGCTGTGCCCATCTGACCAAGGGAGATGCCAGGGCTAACTACATTTGTTTTTCTCATTTCAGATCTTAATTTAGGAGACCAAATGATACCGAGGTCCTAGACTGGATTGGGAAGCTGAAGCCAAATTTACACATCCCACCTTGCCTGGATTTGAAGCCAGACCTGGAGAAACCTCTTGACCTTCTCCACACAAGGACAGCTTGGATACCCAGATTTAGCTTTGGACTGCCACTTAAAAATACACACCAAAAAGAAAACTAGTTTAGAAGGAGCATCCTATTCACATGGAGAAGTGTGTGAGCAGCTCAGGATCTGCAGGCAAGCCAGAGGCCCCAGCAGAAGCAGGCAGGCTAGCAGGAGCTGCCCAGGGGACAGCCATAATCTGCTTTCTGACATGCAGAAGGCCCATAAACAAATTCTAACGCTTCTGTGCCCGGGTTTCCCTAATTTGCAAAGCCTTGATAATGATCTGGGCTAATTGAAAATTTCCCATCAAGCATTATTAGGATGGGGAACGGGGATTTTGAATGAACCATTTGCAAAAAGCCCAATTTCCCCTCTCTCTCTCTCCTTGCTGACAGTAAAACAAGCAAACAATGAGAAAACCCCAAACCATCTCCAGTCTTTGGAAAAAAAAAAAAAAAAAAGAGAGATTTTTCCATAGAAAATTATTTTTCTGGATGATTCAATGACCCCCCCAGGTTTCATAAAGCTTAGGAGGTTTCTTTTCTTGCTCTTTTAAATAATTACAGATGCTTTAATGAGGGGCTCAATAGAATCACAGACTGGATAGAGCTTCATTTTCATGCAACAAACCAGGGGAGGGTTTGGGTTGGATATTAGGAAGTTTATTTCTTTACTGAGTAGTGATGCCTTGGCACAGGCTGCCCAGGGAGGGGGTGGAGTCACCAGCCCTGGAGGGGTTCAAAACCCATCCAGATGTGGCACTTCAGGCCATGGTTTAGTGCTCCTGAGAATGTTCAGTAGATGGTTGGACTTGATGATCTCCAAGGTGATTTCCAACTTGAATGATTCTATGATCTCTGGCCAAGTGTGACTTTAGTGTCAGGCAATGATGTAGGGAGTGAGGATGAAGAAACTTCACAACAGTGGCCAAACCCTGTGGTTTTTACACCCAGTCTCAGCTGGTTTTGGAAAATCAGTTGCTGGCAGGGAGAAGAGCAGGTCTAGACCCTCCTGCCACCATTTTTCCTGAGGACTGGGTGGCTCCATCTGCAGATAAGCAAATAAACCAAATTTATTCCCTTGACTCCAGCTCCTATTCATATTGTGGAGTGTCCTTCTCTAGAGACTTCTGGCTCTGTCCCTGGGTGGGCTGCCCTGGGTGGATTCTGATCTCCAGAGCTCCAACCCCTACTATTCTATGATTCAAAATCCCCACAGGGCTGCATTAAACTGCTGACTGTGATGACCTCCAGCCTAAGACATCCCAAACCTTCTCTGGCATCCACTGAGAGCCAGGAGTTGGACTCTGGGGACAGCCATGGGCCAGCACTTGTGTCTGGGGGACTTTTTGTCCCTCCTGTAGCCTGGAAAGACAGGGAATAATTAGCAGAGCCTTGGTCAGACACACGAGCAGAAACACACTGAAGGTGATGGGAAGAAGTCTAACAACACGAGGAGGGTTTTGGGATCTGGCACCAAAAGACATGTTCATGGATGGGTGAGTCTTGGACACCTAACCCCTTCACCTGCACCATGGCCTCTGGGGGGGGGGGTTCAGCCTAAAAAGTAGCAGAGAGGCTGGAAAATCCAAGAGAAGTAGCATCACTAACAAGAGATTTGGTTTCAAGGAAAATTGGCTCCAGCAGGACTGGATTTGCTGCTGTCTGAGAACTCAGGATCCTCCTGTCAAGGCTGGACCTGAGATGAAATCCCAGCTCCCATCTGAGTCTCAGAAAAGCTTAAGTCTGAAACCCTGAGCTGCAGCTCAGAGTTATGTGGGACCCTGATTTTCTTCTTCACATCAAATCCCACCAATTTGGGCTTCTGTTTGTGGTTTGCTCAGCTGGAGAAAAGTCACATTTGGAACTAGCCTGTGGGACTGGGAGGCTTCACTTGGCTTTTCATTCACATCAGCACAGCAGAAAACCAAAGTATTATTGTGTCCAGTTCTGGGGTCCACATGTCAAGAGAGACAGAGAAATACTAGAGAGAGTCCAGTGGAGGCTGGGAAGCTGCTGAGGGGCTGGAGCATCTCTGTGCCAGGCCAGGCTGAGACCCTGGGGCTGTTGAGCTGGAGCAGAGCAGCCTGAGAGGGGAGCTGAGCA
>JAOEGS010014679.1:0-13914 GCA_025447755.1 Corythornis vintsioides | reverse complement strand
CTGGGCTAGTTGAGGGTGTCCCTGCTCCCTGCAGGGGGCTGCACTAGATGCCCTTTGGAGCTCCCTCCCAGCCCTAACCATGCTATGAGTTGGATAATTGCTGGATCTCCTGTCAGTGCAGTACCTGAGTGTTTACAGCACAGCACCGTTCACCAAAGCTGCCTGAAACCCCTCCCGAGCCACCAGCACTCCCAGTCAGCTCCAGTGCATGTGAAATGGGAAAGGAGAGATCCTCTCATCCCTGCACTGCCAGTGAACCCAGGGAGAGAGATTTGCTGAGGGCTCCCTGGGCACAGATCTGGGATCTGGGATGAATAATGGTTTCGTTTATTGGAAATTCGCTTTTCATTTTACTTCAATTAAGTGACCAGTGAAATCAATCACATACCTTCTGCAAATACTAAATCTTCCAGAGGGAAAATATTTATCAAGTCCCGAGCCACCAGCTTTAGCTCCCTTATCCTTCTAGCTCACTGGAATTGCTTTAAATGTGAGGAAAAAAAATAAAAAGCCAAAAAAAAATTAAGAAGCCAACTCGACAAAGTGGAACTTCAGAGGATAAAAAGCAGATTTTGAAGCAGCAAGGAGAATGCTCAATACAGAAACATCCTATGGACTGCAACAGAGAGAAAACCAGCTGGTTCCAAGCATGCATCCAAGTGTCACTGAACTGCCAGAGCTGAAGAGGAGCCCCTCTGCACACAGTTGCAATGGTTGGTTAGTTTTCACCATCCCCTGAGAGCTCTGCTGTAGGTAGGAAACTCCTCAGGCCAGAAGATGGCAAGAATGAAAAGTTTCCTGGTTCATTCTGCAAGATTTGGAATCTCAGCCCTGGTTCATGTGAAGACAAACCCAGATTCTCCCAGAGTTTTCCACAGCTGGTCTTAAAACCCTTCACATCATCTCTACGTGCTCCACTCAAAACTCCTCCATACACACCAGCTGAAGCACAGGAGAATATTCTGACCCAAGGTCTTCTAGCCTCTGGTTCACTGCCAACTTCTACAGCCACACACAAGAAAAGGTGACAAAGAAAAAGGCAATCTGTACAGAGATACTGCAGGGAAAGCTTTGGGTATGATCTTCCTCCTGAGAAGCTGGTTAAGGTCCATAGATCCCACAACTTTGAAAATGCCTCCAGAACAGTTCCTACCACTCCAGTTGGTTTGAAAGCCTAAGCTGGCTTTGGCCAGGATGCCAAAGTTCATAACCTCAGTCTGCAAAAGGAATGCTCTGGGATCCCTGAGTTGAGCTAAGCACACTACTTGCAGCAAAACTGCCCAGCTGAGGACCAAATAAATCCCTCAGACATCTCCACTAAAACAATTCCAATGGGCACAAAGACTGGAGAGAGTTCTCTGGGTTCAGGACAAAGTCACCTGTTCATGCAAAAATCAGCAACCTGCTTGTGAATCTCATTTCAGGAGCAGGAGATTAACAGCTCACCCCATTCCTCATGGATCCCCATTCCCTGCCTTCCCCCCAGCAGCAGCTCCTCCAGGCATGGCCAGTTCTGTCCCTGCAGTGTGGAGAGCATCCCCTGGTGCCATCCCATGGCTGTGCTTAGTGCCAGGAGGGCTCCAGATGTCCCTGCAGATGCAGCTAAGAGAGATTTTGGATCAGATCTCTCCAACTCATCCCTACACAGTGACTTTTGCTCTGATTGCCTTTGCAATCAACTGTATGAATTAGGCCCCTTGAATTCATATTCCCAGATGTGGTTATTCTGCCTCTTCACCCCTCCCTCCAACGTTGGGTTTTTTCTTTCCCAGCCTCGACTGTTTCTTGCCTTGGCAGTTTCTGATGATGTTGTGTTGTCTTCTAACACTACAAGTAGTAAGAGAAATCTCTGAGCATCTCCACACTCCTTGCTACCAAATGTTATCCCACGCTGGAATTCATACAGAGAATATGAAATAATTAAACCTAGTGTTGGAATTCATACAGGGAATATATTGTGTTGGCTGAAGCCCTTGCCTCCAGAGCAGCATTCCCACAGTCCCTGCCCCCAGCTTCCAGGCAGCCCAGCAGTCTTAGCCAAAGGCAGCTCTTCTTCCATCAAACTTTTTTTTTTTTTTGCTCACCAAGAAATGACAAGTGAAACCAGATCTTGGCACTTTCCCTTCTGCTTTATTTCTCTGGCAAGCAGCTCAAACTCTGCTGGAACTGCTCTACCAGATATCCTTACAACCCCTTGGATGCTCTGCAGGGTCGTTCCACAACGCAGTGGGTTTCATCCCAAGAACCTGATGTCCTCATGGAAACTCCAGAGCCAGCAGAAAACCACCACCCTGCCACAGACTGAACTAACCCAGGCCACAGACTGAAGGGAGGAAAGGTTTTCACTGACAAGAAAGCTGCTCTGGAGTTTTCATGCCTTGAACCTTGCTGTAAATTTATGAGAGATCTTCAAAGCCTCTTCTGGGGAACTCAGTGCCCTGGTTCCACTGGAATTCAAGATCATGGACTGCACAGAGTCAGTGTTTCTCTGGCCACCTCCAGCTATGCAGGGGGCATTTCCCTTCTGAACTGCTACTAAAACCACTTCTTCTCTCTCCCACTATGGCTCCAGACCTCCCTCCTCCACTGTTTCTACCACCCCTTCTTGGCTTTTCAGATGCTAATTGCTTTTCTCACTAAATGGAAGGCTTAATTGAATTAAATGAAGAACAATAATTGTATCTAACTAGTATTTAACTGGGATTTCTCTGTTCCTTTTGAGATCTCGTGAAGAGATTTCTATACAATACTGGGCACCCGTTTCTTTTCAGCTCTGTTGATTCAATAGAAGATATTTTGCCTCTTCCTGCAGTCCCAGCACTCTGGGTAGAGCATCTCCATGGCTAAATCCACATTCATCATTCAGAAAATAATATGTATATTGTTACTGCACCACCACCACCTCTGCCTTTGTGTTGTTTCACACACAGTGGGTGTGGACACAAGAAACCAGACACGTTTTCCTCATGGCATTCAGTATTTTCCAGGACTTGTCACTGATAGACTGATTATTATTGGTTATTTTCCAATAAACTGAACAGAAACACTTGTGGCAGAGGGTTGGTGGTGGAACAGCCAAGCCCAGAAGGTGAAGACAACCACACACCTGAGCAGAGCAGTCCAAACAGCTTCAGCACTCACCCAGGGTCTGGGGAGGATCTCTCTGATAGGAGAGATGGAGATACTGGCTGGAAAGCCTGGCAGCATCCATCAGAAGCCACTTTCTGACTCAGACAGAGACAACCACATCCCTCTCTGATGTTAATTGTTAATAAGGAAACCAGCAACTGGCTGAAGTCCTTCCTGACTCTTCAAACATCCCCACTTCTGCACTCTCAGGTCTAGACCAGCTTGGCAAGAGGCCCTGAGGGGAAGAGCAGGCATTGCTTAGGATACTTGAGGTAGTATGGGGGGTTAAAGGTGGCAGAGTAATGCAGCACATCAGCAAGATGGCAGTGCTGCTGCTGCTTCAAAAAAAAATAAGTCATAAGGAGCTTCTTTTTTGCAGAAAAACTCAACCCTGTTTCTGTTTGGTCTGTTAGACTCTTCACAACAGCCTTCTGTCAATAGAAATGGGATCAAGTGAAGAAGCTGTTGTCTGCCAGAAGTGTTGGCTGGGAATGTGAGTGAAGGAAGATAGGAGTATTATTTACACAAGCTGAAACAGAAGATGAAGAGTTTTCAAACCTCTGGGTAATCAAAATTAGATTAAATTCTCCATGTAGGACCCAAATCAACAAAAACTGTAATTACAATGAAATGCAATATACAGTCACAGCTTTTCTTACCAGCTTCTTTTATCTTGAAAGATCCCCGAGTCACCAATGGCATGTGGTTTTCTCCACTGAATGCAAGATAAAACTTGCACATCAGACAGATTAGTTTCTAGCTGGAAAGAGGGGAAGTGGGAAACAGAACAAGCAGAAAGAGCCTGCAGTTGGGTGGGCACACACGGGCTGAGCCACAGCCTGAGAGGGGAGCTGAGCAATGCTGAGCAAGAGAGAAAGGGCCCTGGGGGGCAAGAGGATGGGGGAGACTCTGGGCAGTGGTGCCAGGGCCAGGACAAGGGGCACCAAGTGGCAGCCAGGAGGAGAAAGTTGTTTGGTGTGAGGGTGTCAGAGCCTGTGCCAGGCTGCCCAGAGAGGCTGTGGAGTCTCCTGCCCTGCAGAGATCCCAACCCCCCTGGACACTGCCCTGCTGGGGGGTTGGAGGAGAATCTCCAGAGGTCCATCCCATCTCCCACCTGGCTGTGATTCTGTTCACACACACTGCCCACAGGGAAACTTACTCTGACAAATTTCACCTCTTGCTACCTCCAGAGGTTTTTTTAGAATCATAGAATTGCTCACTTTGGAAAAGATCTTTCAGATCATCCAGTCCAACCCTAAACCCAGCACGGCCAATCCCACCACTAAAGGATGTCCCTCAGCACCACACCTACATCTCTTTTCAATCCCCCCAGGGATGATGGCTCAGCCACTTCCCTGGGCAGCCTGTGTTAGGAAGATAACCAGACAGATATCAAACACATCAGCCTCTGGTCAGCTCTGAGACCAGACAAGGAAAGCAGTCACTCCAATTCACACTAAAGCTTTTCTGTTCTGCTCAGTGCTCTCAAATAGGTATTAAAAAAGAGATCTCTATGATGAGCAGCCATCATAGTCAGTCTGCACTGCAAGCCAGAAAGGGGGAAGGGGGTCTCAGTGCAATAAAACAGGGGTTGACACTCAAAACTGAGTCTAATTCCCTGAGCAAGACTCAAACCCTCTCCTTCTACTCTTGTTTTGCACTGATCTATCTTGTCAGCTTCTCCTTTCACTCAGTGACACCCCCGGTCCTCACACTGGCCCAGAGGACACCTCCCTTCCCAAGGCAGCCCAATGGACTGGGAGATTGATGGAAACCACTGCAGAAGGCTGTGCTCCACACTGGTTTTCTCCACGCTCAGCACAGGCTCCCCACTTCTCCCTCCCGTGGCCTGGAACAGCCAGGGCTTGTTTACAAGTTTCCCCAGTTTTGCTTAATTTAGAGCAGGCTCTTCTGCTGAGTGTCACCAGTTCCACTTGGCTGCCTTTGATGAGCACAATGTGACTGCTGGGAAGCCAGACAAGCCTTCCTGAGAACTCTGCTGCTCTGCATCTGTCTCCCCCTGAAGCATCTTTTGGGTGGAAGGAGGAGAGAGGAGCAGTGTTGTCTGATCAAACAGCACTGAGTCGTTTGCAAACTGGCCTCAGGAATGGGTCACTAGGCAAGGCCTGGGTGACCAGAGGCATTCAAGTCCTTGCTTGAGAACAAATGGCTTAAAGAAAAGAACATTTTGCTCTTCAGAGAAATCAGTGATAAATTGGAGTCAGATGCTTGCAGAGACAGCTCTGCTTCCTGGCCCTAGGACAGTGAAACCCAAAGTTTTCATCTTTTAAAGACTGAATCACACACAAAAAAAACCCCCAAATATTTCCTCTACATCACAAACCTGGTACCCAACACTCAAAAAAAAACCTCACCTCCTGTTCTCTGCTTCATCCCTCACTGTGTCCCCTCTTCATAAAGATGCCACCCTGCTAAACATTTGATGTGTTGGCACTGGCCAGGTCAACAGCTCCACATCTCATGTCTCCTGTGTTCTTTACACTCCTTTGAGAGGAAAAGCAAAAACTCAGCTAAAAACCAGGGTGCAAATGTTTTCTTCAGCACAGTGCAACCCCCAGGCCTCCATCTCTGGTTGTCTGCTTGGCTGTGCCCTCTGCATGTCCTGCTCTTGCAGCATGAGCTGCCAACTCCCTCTGCTCTGGGATCCCATCTGGATCCACCTGCCTGAGCACAACTTGGACCTGCTGCCCAGTTTAGACCAGTACATGGAGCCCCAGTGTGAAGAGCAGGTCTTTCTACCCTAAAATAAAGCAGTATTTGGGCTCAGTGGGGTCTCTCCCTCTTCCACCACAGGAATAACTTCATTACATAATGGTGTTTCATCTCCAAGTTTGAAACTTCAGAGGTTTTCAGGCTTGGATAGTTCCAAAGTGTGTGACATGAAGCAACTCAGGAGCAGGTCTGTGTGAGAACAGCTCATGGAAGCAATGGTGTGGAAGGGAAGATGCTGGCAGGAGATAGCAGCAGCCCCCTGAAGATCAAGGGAGCACTAATGAAGTGAAGAAATATGTCAAGAGCCAAAGTAAAAAAGCATCAGAGCCCACAGCTGGAGGCTGGGGACCTATTTTGCTTTGAAAAGCTGTCCACCTCCACTTGCTTGATTAAGGAGTGTTAATTAGCCAAGTGGAGAGCATCACTGACCAAGGTTTGGCCCTTATCTGCAGAAGAATGGAAGTTAATATGAATGCTTTGAGGAAAAAAAGGGATAGAGCTGGAAAGCAATATAGTCCTGCCCTGGGGCACTTGGCTGGCTCCCTGGCCCCCTCTCCCTCTCACCCAGAGCTTCAGAAAAGCTCAGAAAACTGGTCTCCTTTCCTTCCCTCAGGAAGACTGTGGTTCCTCTTGATTCACAACGACTCTAATTCCATTATTTCCATAACAACAGCCTGGGAGATCAGCAAGCTGCAGATGATGGGGTGGAGAAATCAGCCAGGTAGATGGTCTTAACCTTTCCATGTTTCCCATGGGATGGATGGGACTTCTTGAGGAGAAGCAACACCCAAACTACCCTGGGAGTCTCCCTGAAGCTACACCAACATCCTCCAGCCAAGAGGTGAGCTGCCTCAGTTCTCTCTCACTCTCTTTTTATCCCTTTTGTCTTTGAAACCACTTTGCCACTGGGGGAGAAGAGAGAAGAGGAAAAGAGATGCCTGCAAAAGCAATCACCAGCAAAGGGCTTTAATGAACAGAGGAGAACACGCCAAGAGCTGAATTAAGAAGCAGCAGAGTTCAGAGCCAGAAGGAAGGATGCTGTTTTGTTCTGCAAAGCTGTCCCCCTGCCCTGGAGGGAGCAGGAGCAGTTGGAAGGTGCCAAGGGCTGGCTCTGCCTTGTCTGCAGTCACCTAGGGTTCCAGCATCCCTGTCACAGGCACCTGACTCATGGGGCACCTTGGGACTTCAGCCAGCAGCAGGGCCAGCCCTGGCTTGCTCATGAGTAAGTCAGGAGCAGTGTTAGAGGTGAACAGTGGGATTCAATCATCTTAAGGGGTTTTTGCAACCTGAATGGCTTTATGCTTCATGCAACAGGCTGTGGCTGGGCCTCACACTCGTGAATAGCTCATTTTTCACCCTGCTGCATTCCTAAGTAAGAGTTTTCCTCAGCAAATACCAGCTAGACACAATTAGCCTGAGAGGAAAGATACCCAGTGATAAGATGCATCCAGTCAGAGCTGATTGTGGCTTTCATTTGGGAGCTGGAAAAGGGGAAGGGACTGAGGGGGTCTTTTAATAGCTAATTAGGTCACTTTTCTCAAGCAGTCATAAAAATCTAATCATTATCCCAGAGTCTCAAGAAGAAGAAGATCTCCCTCCAGATTATTGCAGAGCTGGTGGAAAATCTTCAGGGCCAAAGAGTTGCCACTTTCCAACCTGGCAAATAAACCCAAGGAATCAACCTGACATTGAGATTCTCACTGCATCCCTCCTGCCTTGCAAACAGCTCCCAGGAGAGCAGAGGTGAGGGGGTTGCCCAGTGAAATCAGCCCAAAGCAGATGCTTTTAAATGGTGGAGGTGAAAGCTTTCTGGGTTAGCCAGGGAGTGGGTTTTGTGTGATGGTTTAACACGGGGCTGGAAGAGCAGGAGAAAAGCAAGGGCATCATGCTGGACCCTGACAGCACTTGCACTCTGAGAGGGGCTTGCTCAGCCCCCCTGAGCTGTGCTGGTGTGATGCAAGTGATGCTCAGCTGTGGTTTGACTCAGGTCAGTGTTGTCTCAGCAAGATTGAGGAAGGTGGACACCCTGCACTCTTGCTTTGGCAGGTAGCACTTAGCCACAGGCAGCCTGACAACAAACTGGAATCATCTATCATTTTGTGCTAGCACAGCACCCGAGAGCACAGCTACAGCTCAGCCCCTCTCCTGCACTGCTCGTGGCAGGATTGACCCGTGCAGACCAGTTAAAGGCAACAAAATTCAGGCTTTGTGAAAAATATTGGCACAGAGACTCTTGGAAGAGGGTTCTGAGCCTTCATTTTAAATCAAATTTGTCATTCAATAGATCTTCATCACGGGAAGGATTTCCCTTCTGAGCTGTGTATTGGTGTAAAAGTCCAAAGCTTAGTGCTCAAGGCACTTGTGTGAGGCAAAGCAGCAGCTGAGCATCTGCAATTTCAGGCCAAAAAGTGCTCAGCCCCTGCCCTGGATTTTGGAGCCAAAAGGCTGAGAAGTCCAAGGCTATGAAGTCAGCTGAAATCTTTTTGGCTATGGAGAAAAGAAACACCCCTCTCTGGGAAGCCTCAGAGTTAGGAGCTCTCTGCCATCCTTCAGCTGCAGTGGATGGCACTGAGCTGGTGGAGGGTTGGCTCAAGGCTCCTCAGTGCATGAAAAGATGACAAACTGGGGGTGTGCCACCTCATCTTACACCTCCAGACAGCTCTGCACACTCATTTTAAAGCTGAAACTCCTGGCAAACAGGGTGTAATGTGGTGAGGAGATATGTGGAAGGAGGAGGTCACTGCTGGCTGAGGAATCTCCAGATGGATTTGCAGGATGGAATCAAGAGCAACCTATGAGACTGGAGCCACAGAAGCAAAGCACAGAGTATTTGGCAGGTTGTTGGAATCTTTCACGAGGACAAACTGAGCCAGTAAAGCTTATTCATCATGGAAAAATAGCATATTGACTTAGAGTCCCCAAAGAGGAAGGCATTAAAACCAGCAAACAAATAAAAACATTGCTCCTGAAAAAAAAAACCAAACCCAAACAAACATTAACAACCCAACCTTAGGATTTGTACTGTGCAAAATGAGTTGCAAATCCTCAGGCAACTGGGGAATTCAGGCACACTGAACAACAGCAAGGTCCTGCTTAGTAACCTGGCTGGAAGAGAGCTGGGATTTCCCAGCTCTGAAGCAGAGAACACTGGTGTGGCTCACAACTGAGTACTGGTTCTCCCCACGTCCCTCACAGCCTCTGTCAGCAGAGGAGGAGCAGGTATTAGCTCCTTAACACCTGTTTGCAGCACCAGTGAGCTCCTGGGGCTCTCCCAGTTGACTGCTCAGCTCAGGAATCCTGATCATGCCACAAGGAGGACAGAAGGGACAGCAGGACACTGCTCTGGACAACTCCAGCTGCTCCTTCTCTCCTTCAAGCTCCCCAGCAGAAGCAGGAGAGGGTTCAGCCTGTCCCCAGCCATCACCTCCCAACAGCTTCAGGGTTTGCTTAGAGATCCCAGCCAAAACTCAAGGGGAGGGCTGGAGGGAGAGGCCAGCTGAGGGCTGTGACAACCTCCCCTGTTAATACCTGGGACCAGTTCTTCAGACCCTCAAGAGTTCTTGGAGAACCAGAGACTTTCTCAAATGGATTGGCAGGAGGAGGAAGGGAGAGAGCTTGTTGAATTCTGTCTCTTTTTTTTTTTTTTAAATACTCCATCAACCTGGAGGCTGAGAAAACAATAAAAAAAATATAGACTCCATTAAGCTACTTAGGAGAAAAATCACTGCCTCTGGATCGTTGAAGCCTGCCAATTTTCTGCCAGCCCTACTGTATTTGTTCTAGTCTGAGAATGAAAGGAGGAGAAGGGGGGGGGGAGACTAATAACAGAAGAAAAACAACTGTGTGAAACACACTGAAATAACATGAGTTGCTCTCATTTTATTTCCCAGTAGTTAGTCCTTGGATGGTGTTCTGCAGAAGGGAGAAGAACTTAATGCAAATATGTAATGAAAGCAAAGCAATTATGCACCTCACAGACCCCAAATCAATCAATCAATAAAGAATTCCTGGAAATAGAGAAGAATTTGTGCCTGGAGGCAGCTTCTGCAGCTGGGAAGGAACTGAGATTTCCTCCCCATTCACACCAGCTCCCTGCACTGTTTGTTGTGTGCCAGGTGAAGGATTCTTCCCAGTCCCCTCTTTGAATCCAGATCCTGCATCCCACTGTCCTGTGGTGTTGAAGCCCAGCTTTAGTGGCTGGTGGAGGTGACAGCATCTCCCTCAGCATCCCATTTTCTAGTGGAACATCCCCCAGTGGTGTCCTGGAGGATGGGCTCCTGCACTGCCATGCCTAAAGAGAGTCCAGAGAGCTGGGACAAGGCTGAGCAAGGTCATGGCAAAACTTGGCTGATGAAGAAGGATTGGTGAAGGCTCTGAGACTGTACATTTCAGAGAGATGAATGTGAAGGGATGATAAAGGGATATTAGAAAATGATAGAGGGATCTTTTGTTCTTTCTGCCTCATAACACAAGAAAAAAGGAGCGTTCTGCAAGGAAAAGAAATGGAATTAAAAGCAGGGAAATGTAAAGCTGATAGGAGGAACTGCTTTTCCCCTGTGCTCTACCAGCAGGGGAACTTCTGGGGCAGAGAACCCACTGAGGCCAGGGAAGGAGCTGATGGATTTCAGCAGCCTGCTCACCATGCAACGTGGAAACACCTGCACCCACCTAGCTGGGTGGCTGCAACCCACCCCTCCCAGAGAGCTGTTTTCTTCTGGCTCTGTCCAGGCAGGTTGCCTTGGGCATTTGGAACCAGATCTCTGCAGTCAGTGTCCCTCCTGGGATGTGTCACTGTGGGGGTTCACACCTTGCCCACTCTCCTGCCCCTGCTGACCCCCAGGCATGGGCTGGCTGCTTTCTGCCAGGAATGAGGAGCAGAGGACACAGGTAGGTAATGACTCTGTTCTCTTCCACTTCTAATCTCCCATTGGCTTTCCAGCTGGCCCTTCTGGTTATTTCTCATCCATCCTTAACCTGAATCAGCTAGAGATTGCCACAGCTCTAAACCCTCAAATCCCTACACGAGCCAGAGATGAGCCACCCTGCCTGCATTCTCCAGCTCCTGGTCCTCACAGCTCCATCTCCTCAACCCCACAGCAGTAAGGAAACCTCTGATCCATTACTGAGGACAAGCCTCAGGTAGCATTTCTCCTCTCCATCCCAGAGAGCTGTGCACAGGATCCAGAGAGGCTGGCCAGCTGGGATGCTGCAGGCACAGAGAGAAATCAATGGGGATGGAAAACCAGCAGAGCAGCTCTGGGCTCGGAGGAGGAGAGGAGAGCTCTGATCAATTCCTCCTCCCCCCTGGACTGCCCCTGCTCAGACAGTTATCCAGCTCCCAGCTGCCAGCACTGTCTGGACATGGGGCCCCAGACTGAGATTAAGCACCCAGAGACTGGGCTAAGGAGGGTAAAGCAGCTCCAGCAGCCAGGGGTGACCCAAAGCCTCCTCCAGTGGCACTTATCCCACGGGGATGAACAGAATCTGCTTGCTCTAGAGGTGCCCCCATCCCATAAACCAGCCCTGCTCATCCCAGGGATCCTGATGCTGGCATTTGGGGGTGGCACATCACCCCACAGACCTTTTATCTCCCTCTGCCACAAGACAGCAACACTCAGCCTTTTCCACCTGGAAGAACAGGGCTTATTTTGGCCTTCCCTGGACAAAACCAACAGCAGCAGTCTCACGTTTCCCCCTGGGCTGGCAAAAGAGGAGTGGCAGGGTAAGAAAAGCAGAAGGTGATTAGACCAGGTCTCTGCTGGATCCCCAAATCCCTCTGTGATGCACATCATTGGAAAAAAAAAAAAACCAAACTATTTATCCACGTGGGGAGAGGGCAGTGGGTACAACGAGCTGAGCATCACCCCTTTGCTTTCCTTTCTCCCCCCTCCAGAAGCAAACAAACAACTCAATGCCAGGGGGAGAAGCCACAGTGTCTCCTGGTGATGGGCAGAGTCTGTCCCCTCCCCCTGAGGGCTCAACCTGCGTCATTCCAGTAGTGGGAAGGAAGGAAAACAGCAAAGCTCCCGGGGAGAGGAGGGGTGCCAAGGGCTGGAGGGAAGGCTTCACCTTTCTTCAATGCAATACCCATCACATATGCATGAGCCTGAGTGAGACATCTTCTGCCAGCACCTCCCAGCCTGGCAGAGCTTCAGGTGTCCCCTAGGTTCGAGTCCTGGCATTGCAATTCTCCACCCTGGAATTGATTCTTTTCTTTTATTCTTTTTTCCTTCTCTTTCTCCCCCCTTCCTGGGGAGTGGAGTACTATGCTGGCAGCCTGCCACGCTCATGGCTGCCTCCCACCTCATCCCTGGCTGCCATTGTTTCCAATCAGTCGAGGAAACAGCGCTGAGAACAATTAGAAGAGATAACGAGGAAGAATTACATAATTACAGGCCACCGAATCCAAAGCATTTGCTCAGGCTGAGCTCTGCCTGAGGGAGAGAGAGGGACTTAATCCCAGCCTGTCTGTGCCTCGACTGTCTTATCATCATCATGAGATACCTCCAGAGAGGGCTCTTCTGCAGCTGGACCCACCCAAGGGCCAGCAAATATAAAGGTTTCCCTGCAGAAGATAGTGGAGAGAGTTGTCCTGGGCTTGGGAGAGAGGGATCTGTTATCTGAGGGAGGTTTCAGCTTCAGCCCTGCCCAGCTGTCTCCTCACATCACACCTTTGGAGGTCCCTTCCAACCCTAAACATCCTAGGATTCTAGGAAGGAAGATGCTCAAGGAATCCATCTGCTCTCAGATAAGCCAGGCTCCCTTGTGCCAGTGGAAAGATGTCTCAAGCTGGAAGTGAAGGCACCAGGAGCAGCTCCCAACACTGGACCAAATCTGTGTCCACAGTGGGTGCCCTCATCACTTGCTAGGGACCAAAAAGCCCTGGCTCTCCATGCAGCAGCAGTTGTGGTTGCAGTTGAGGCTGAGCTTTCCTCTACCCCTCCTGCTGGATGCCCCAGAGCTCTGTTACTCCAGGATTTTTCCACATCAGCTGCCCAGTGACCCCGGAGTGCAGGCTCCTCCAGCTGCCTGGGAGGTGCTGCCAGGATCCCCAGCTCTGGGTGGCTGCTGGCTGCCTTGCTGAACACCTGCCTCATCTCACCTCTCCTGTTCCCTCCTCCAGGTTCACCACCTGCCACCTCTCCCCTTAGACAGCAGAGGGGCAGCAGAGGAGATGTTTCCCCAGGAGAGCTCTGGCTTGAAGGCTTTTCTTTGGAGGATTTCAAAGCAATTCTCCTGTCATCAGCCTCGTGTGGCTGGAGGCAGGGCCAGCTCTGGGAGCTGCTATTTGAGCTCAGAGCTTCTGTGAAGCCAGATCAGAGTCTCTCACCATACAGCCCAGGGTTGATGTGCTGCTCAGCCCTGTTTTGGGTTGGGGTGTTTGTTTGTTTGTTTTCCAGGAGCAGAAAAGCATCTTCCAATTGAAGAATCCCCTGATCTGGCCCTGACTCTTAATAAACATTGGGGTAATTAATCTCCCCAAAGCAGGAGCTGGGGGAGAGGCCTTTGATATTTGCTCTGACTCCCAGTGCTCTCTCATCCTGACTCAGGGTGTCACAGATGGTAACTGTGAATTCCCCTTCATTCTCTAACCTCCTGAGCTCAGCAAATCCACCCCTGCCACGGCCCTCCTGATCTAGGTGTAATTCAGAGCTTTTGAAATTAACCCCCTTTCATGCCACCTTTGATGAAGAAGTCCCTGCAGAAGGGCTCTAGGGCTTCTCCATTCCCTTTTAAGATGCAATGAAAGGGAGAAACTGCCCAAGCTTTGCACAAGGGCTTGAAATTGGCAAGTGGGAAATAAATGGGATAAAGGTGCTCCCAGGATCTGGGACTAGGAGCAGAAGCTTCTTGGAGATTCCTTCTCCAGGGTGAGGCAGATGTTTCCAAAACAATTCATCCTTCAGATCTGGGGTCACATCACATTTCAGGTCACCCAGGAAACTAATCCCCTGACACTGCTGCACCAGGCAAGAAGATTCATAGATATTAGGGGTTGGAAGGGACCTAGAAGATCATCTAGTCCAACCCCCCTGCCTGAGCAGGATCACC
>JAOEGS010014678.1:0-32500 GCA_025447755.1 Corythornis vintsioides | reverse complement strand
GGGGATGGGAGAATAAGGAATAGAGACAGAAAGACAAAGGGGAGGGTGAAGAAAGCAAATGAAAGGGGGGAAAAAAGATACCAAGCCATCACCTTGAAGGATAGCCCCATCTACCGGCAGAAGGAATGCACTGGCTGTAAAATACTGCTTTAAAAAAAGATTTTCTGACTTAAATGAATCTGAAAATTTACATCCTCGTTTTCTACAGCAAGGAACAAAGGTCAGTAGCTTCCTTTATCCAATTCTAAGCTAGAAAATGATTACATTAATTTTCATTTATTTTCTATAACTTGTCTCTGCAACGTAAGAAGGAAATAGTCTGCATAGGGGTGGTCCTTTATGAGACTACCAGAAAGCTTTCCAGGTTAGCCCCTGGCATGCTACAACTAAATGTTACCTGTCCTCTGTCTCATTTTACACCTTCCCACTGAGCAGCCTCAACAGATTCTGTTATGGGTCAATCACAAAAAAAAAAAAGGTTCCTGTGCCAGAGCCATATTGATGTATCCATCTATTACAGACTGCATTGCCAATCATGCAGCCTGGTACACGACTGCCACATTGGATCTATACGTTCCCGTGCATTCAGATGACAGCTGCACAGCCAAATTTGGAACCTAGACAAAAATTGCTCCTTTTTAAAATTCAGACTGCTAAGTAACAGTCACTGTTAATACAACAAACTCCAGCTGCATTGGATCAGCCTCAGTTAGAGCTAAATCAGACAGCATTATATATTTCTCATTTTGCTTTCTTGACAAAAAAAAAAAAAAAAAAAAAAGTAGAAATGGGATGGCCATCAGTAAACTTTTGAACCACCTAGGTTGAGCCATGTTGGAGCAGTGGGGCAGAGGACGGTAGAAAAGGAAGGGGGCAGAGACTAGGAGGGCGAGGTTCACAGAAGGACTAAAAATAATACTGCAGTAATTTCATTGTGTAATACAATTTTGGCATGTAAGGTAGAAGAAAAGCCTAATTAATACCTGTATGCAATAATGCTGTCATCTATGATATAACAGACACTTAACACATTAATCTGTTCTTCAGTGACCCCAGGTAGCTGTAACTAATTTAATCCTCTACAGTCAATTTCAGTTGTTGTTATATGTTCTTTTTAAATACTTCTACAACATGAGGTTATGACTGCTTAAATTTTACTTGAATCTAAGGTATGTGAAGCTCCACCTCCCAGTGGTGGCCCAACAGCCTTGGCCCTTCAACACGAGCACTTGGAATCTCTCAGCATAGCGCCTAATTTTCAAGCAGTTATCAAAACAGAATGTTATAAACAATTGTTCTAACAATGAAATCTAACAACAAAATTTTCAAAATAATATTTTCTATAATTACAGTGATTAAAACAACACAGCAGACAACCATATGACATTAAATATTTAGTTAAAACACACCATAATTTACCCAAATATCAATACTCAAATGCTGACATACAAATGCTGACCAAGCTGGATACAATCACACAACCTGTCTCATTTGAATGTGCTTGAACAAGTTTTCATGTTTCACTGCTGCTGTGATGACCAGTTTTGAATTTAGCTTTTCTGCTGGCACTACCTGATAAGCTGCTAAATAGATGAGGCATGTCCCCACTACTCAAATGCAGTTCAATTCTATGACCTTGAGGTAGAAATAACTAGGAACTATCATCTAATTATTCCCAGCTAGTAACATGCTCTTCAACTGTTTGATTATTATTTAGGTATAATTTTAAAACCTGAGTTTTTTTGTTGGTTTTTTTTTTCATACATTTGCAAATTTCTTCAGGGTTGTGAGGAGCATGTGCAGGTGACAAAACACTTTGTGGTGCTAGTTACACCTCTGACTCAGAATCATCCTTAAAATTTTAAATACTAAACAGATGTTCAGATACTATTGCTGATGATGACAGATCATTTCCAGAAATCTTTCTTTTCATGGAGGATGTTTCAGGAAATGATTAATTAACTGCTGTTTATAAATACAAATTTATCACTAGGGTATAAGGCAGAATTTTTACTCCTTAAAGTTTTTATATTACTTCCTTCAGTCTTTGCTACAGTCTGGGCATGTTTGCTGTTTTACAGGCATAGATCCTTTAAAATGTTGCATTTTGAAGCACCACAAAAGAAAACAATAATCTAGGAATCTGGATAGCTTAAACAATAAACACCAGGTAGTAGAAATCTTTGAGATACCTCAGATACCTACAGCTTTAGTCCTGAACTTAACACTGAACACAAGAAATTTTCCCCAAGCTTAAACATAATGCATTATGAAAGCATACAGTTTTCAGTAGCCCTAAAAGTCATTCTTTAAACATCAGCAGAAGTTCAGCATAGGTTGCTTAATATGACCACTGGCTTTAAGAAATCTGTAAATATCATAAACAGAATACTGAAAGGTTGTGGTTTTTTTCAAGCAGCATTTCTCATGGCTCTGATTTAACTGGTAACACTGGTATAATCATGTGCTTAAGTTCAGCTCTACCAACTCTCCTGACAGTGTCAGGAGTAATTGACAGAGAATACTTTATCAACATACTAGCAACTTCTTTTCAATTGCTAAAGAGCTAAATCCTTTAAATTCTTCTTTTTTGATGTTTGAAATGTACACATTGCACCTCACTTACAGAAAAAAACAAAAAAACAACAAATAACAAACAAATAAAAAAGGTATAGATTTCTCAGTCACAGTTGCTCCAGTTCTAAGATAAATGGAAAATTAGTAAATAGATGGTCTCCCTTCCCTCTCCCCTCAAAAAATCCAACTTGATTTTTTTACTGCCTCTTAACAAATAGGACACTGCTAATAGCTAATAAAATATTTTTTAAAAAATAAAGTCTAGGATATGTTTGATTCCTAAATTTTTGCCCACTTCTTTCTGTAGGTATGGTGACAATTTTGCCCATCCTAAGCACCTGAGGAGCAATCATCTTAATGGGCATGGGCTGAGGCAACCACCAAACAGGCCCAAAGGAGAGCCCTTCCATGCCCTACACTTCAGCAACACAGTTGCCAGGCAAACTTCCATTGCAGCCTTGAGCTTGCAAGCATGCAGATTCAGATTCTGCAGACTTGGTAACTTTGCATTAATGGAGATTTATTCATATGCCCTCATAAAAATTTTGACTAGTCCTGATCTTGGCTTTATCTCAGGAATACTGCAGAAATGTTCAATAGCGCTGCAGAACAGCCCAGAAAGTTTTTGGCTCACCTGCCACAAACTGTCCACCCTTAGTGATCACCAAACACTGGGAGATTTTGGTTTTCTTCAGTACATGAAAGAACTCAGCTGGAAGTGCTCTGGTGATCCTCTACAGCACAGTTATCTTTTCAAAAAGGGCCTGTAATTAACTCCAGCTGAAAACAAAGAAAATGTGGTCCTTTTTGTCACTATCCTGTTTCGGTATTTGTGCTGAAGACATTATAGTTCTGTAGAATGTAGAGAAACCTTTAAAATAAACCTTAAAAGCTTAGATGTTCAGCAATGGCAGTAAACCATGCAAGCAACAGCGCAGAAGACCAATGTGTTCTATATACACAATGGAGTGTTAAGAGCATTATTTATTTGTTTATTTTCAAGTGACAATGTCTGACATACATTCCATTTATCAAAACATTAAGAAATATCCCTTGATTCTTTACAGGTTTGTTGGGGTTTTTTGTGTGTGTTCTAAAAATTAATGCTATGAATTGCAGTGGGTATGGAAATTAGAAATGAGTCATCCAAGCTCCTCCATGGAAAAGCAAGTGAACATGATAATCCAGGGGCCTTTTTCTCTCTCTAAACTTGTGAACCAATTTTAATGCAGTCATGGAAGAGCTATATAAGTGGTTAAGGATGGAAAAACATCAACATGGAGAACGAGGACCTGGAAAAATGCCATAAACTATAGCATCACAGACCAGAAGACTGCATCCAACTAGTTTTGATTAAAACCTCTGAAGAGAAGGAATAGTAACTTTTTACGGAAGGAACAGAGCACACCTGCCTGCTTCTAAGCAGGTATCTTCAGAAAGGGTCTACAGCAATCGATTTTTTTGTCACATTTGGATTATTTTTTGTGATTGTGTACTAGTGCAAATAAAAGTTGGCAGTTCTGGGCAATGAAAGATTTGTATTTGTGAGCCCAAAGTTTCCTGGAAAGGTTGTGAATTACAGTCTTACATTTAGATCTTTTATGAGATAAACTAAACCAGAGATGCTTGTAGTCTGTCCGTTGTACTCTTAGCATATGATTTGCATTATAATATATATCTCAACTACTCAATTAAAATAGACAGATAAAATCTTTACAGAAACTAATAGTCTAATGTATACTCCTATAATTTGCTTATGTTATGGGTTACAAAAACTGGTCTCACCATTGTTTACACTAAAGGTATTCTAAAATAATCTACTTCACACACTTTCCAATTGTTTTTATATTGTTTCCATGCTCCTCAGTTTTAGTGACATTTTCATGTCTATAAAGAACACATAGAAACCCCCTTTCAGGACAGAAAATTCTAGTACTGTAGGAAAAGTGAAAAGAAAGTTCCATCAAAAACTCAAGATGCATATTGTGCTAAGTGGGAATATACAGAATGTTGAAAGCAAGCTACTGATGTATTAATGGGTTGGACAACTCCAGTAAACCATAGGAAAGTACCAGGAGGAGGCACTGACCACTAATGGTCCATAACCTGCACTGTAGTGAGCTCAAGACATACCTCACAGCTCTGATTCAATTTCTCAGACCTGAAGTGATATACCAGAATATAGGATATATAAATACACATAGGAAACACCATTTTCTAACTCTTTGTATGCTACTCAAGGATCTGCAGCTTGCTCTGCTGACAGGTACTGTCCATGTCCTGCTATGAACTATGATGAAAAAAACCCAAAACAAAAAACAAAACAAAACAAACCAACAAACAAACAAAAAACCACTTCCAGAAAGAGACCATACATTTAAAGACATTGTCTATTTTTTTTCTTCTAATTCAACAGATAGGTTATTAATACTCCTTATGCCTGCAAGAAAATGGCTCAAGCACCCACACTTGAAATGGGATGGAACACAGTGTACTCACATATAATACCACAACTATTTTAGTACAGTTCAGGCAGCAAGAAACAAAGAATCTGAAATACATCATTACAGTGAAGTGTGGTACCTGACAGTTTTGGTCTAAGTTCCTATACCATGCTATTATTTTAAGAATTTGTTTCCAAGATATATTTGTGTATTCTGAATTATAAAATGGTATCTATGTAATATTATACAATGTACTATACTGCATTGCAACACAGGTGTTTTCATTATACCAAAAATTAGTTACATTTCCTTAGGCCTAACTTGTTTCACAATCTAATGAATAAATGCACCAGCCTGGTATTTCTTCTAAATCACAACAGAGATCCATATGACTGTCATAAAAAAAAAAATAAATATAAAATTAGTAAGATAGGACTATGATGAGCCGAAAACTGACTGCTTGGGAATTCTTTTCCAGAGAAAGAGAGCTTTTAAAGGTGATAAGAAATTGATAAAACAATTCACCTCACTTATAAACAAGTGCTGAAATTAAATTCTATCAGTTATTTCTAGAACAGTGTGAAGAATCACTGGTTTATAGTGTGGGAGAAAAACACATGTAAATGACTTCCACTCTTCCCATCAAAATTAGTTTAAATCTGATATTAATACATAGTCTTATATTACAATTTAATCTTATTTTAAGAAATGGATCTTGTATGTACTGTATGCAATGTATTCTCAGAGTGAGCAGTTACCTATTAGACATGAAAATTCTGTAAATGCCATATTGTCAACAGACAATCATTTTGCAGATTAATTTTTCTGGTTTGAAACTTTAACATAATTCAATACAAAGATCACTATTTTAATCTTAATGCATTATATTAAAACTTGGTAGTAAGCTGTTAAATATAGCTTATTGATACAATTCTGGCCAAAGCTTGTTTTAGATATTTTTTCTATAAATTACCCTATATTTTTTCATTCATTACTATATCTTAAATTTGTATGATTTAATTTTTATAAATTGTTAACTCCCATGAAGTAGACTCTACAGTACCAACAAAGAAAACAGTTGCTGTCCAAGGTCCTGTACATAAACATGGGGTTTCTAATTAACCTCTCAAATGCAAGAAAAATCTTTTCAAATTATTATCTAGTAATTGTCCCTGGCAAACAAGCTAGCTAGCCTTGTTGAATTTTCCTACATGATACTGCAGTATCAGTGTTATGCTGTTACTTTCCAGGGCCTCTGCTGCTGCATCCCAGTATAATTAGGTGTTCCAGCACCTGACAATACTCAGTATGTAGAAATTGTTTAAAGACAAACCTATTATCTGTTTTGTTACAATTAGATTTTCAGCAGGGTGTAAATACAAAAATATTATTTGAGTTCCGTATGGTACATGAAAATAAACTATCCTCTAATTTAAATCTAGGTAACATCTGTTCTGGCATTCTGCAGAGCAGCCACTAAATGTAATTTTATCTGCAGCATTCACCTTACATATTTCAGAAGCATATAGATCCATGAATTCATGCAACAAATACAAATAGCATCCTGGATGTAATTGCTACTTCAACAAATAACCAGAGTGCATGAAAATGAATACTTTTCTTTTTTTTTTTTCCAATTTGTTTTGTTTAATAGAAGCAGCATAAATGTCATTTGTAAGGCTAAAACAATGCCACAGCAAGGAACTGCAGTAAACCTCTCAGAGCTAATAGCTATATCCAATAATGCTTTCCCACACCACTTTCAAGCAAGTGGGTTTCATTCACTGCTTAATCAGTCAAATTAACAATAATCCCATATGGTTAGAAAAGATGATTGTTAAACAAATCAAATTTATTATTTATTTATCTGTAAAGTGTCTTAAAGCTAAAATGCCTAGAACTACTACTCTGTTAATTCAGTCGTGCTGACAGAGCTGTTTCACCTAGCATATTCTCTCTGCAATTCACAGCATGGCTGACAGCTATACACATAGAAAAATAGCAGAGTAACCATTTAAATAATACAAAAACATTTACCCGAGAAGATGTAGAAAAGATCAGGATCCAGCTTCCAGACCCCATGAAGCTGAGGGAGCAATCCACTAGCTTGCTCAGGCCAGCAGCGTCTCTCCTACACTTGACCTAGACTGCCTTACATAATGAGGAATCAGTGCCGTATCCTGCGTGGAGGAGCAAGCTGAATGTCATCACTGGCAGAAGTAGGGAGAACTGGCAGCAGGAAGGCTGGTAGTTAGCATGGAGATCACGAAGTCTGCTTTCTCTCAGTGTTCTGGGTGAAAACATAAGAATAGCACAGAAATGCTGGTGTCATTCCTCCCCTGAAGCAAATGACCGGAAGGAGTGAGGGTGTTACAAACGTGAGGCAGATAGCGGGTGCCAAAGATGCAGCTGTACCTACTGGCAAGGTAACAGGGTTCCTGTCACACTGTGTCTCAAGAACTGCATAGCTACATCTAATAGAAGAGCACCAGCAAGACAAAGTAAGGAAGGAGAGACAGACTGCTGCTGCATACACTTGTCTATATATTACTGATTGTGGTGAGTAGAAGAAAAGCAATGGTGTAAGATAAAATATTGGGATTAATTTCCAACTGGAAATGCTATTCCCTTATATAAATCTTACTGCATGCAACCTAGTTCCTGAAAAAATAACCATTTGATATCTGTTTTACCTCATATTACAGAATTTAAAATGCTTGTTTTACAGAGATCTTTATATTTTCAAGAAAAATATAGATAAAATACATTCCTGGTTATGAAGAATTTTACAGTCATTTCTGGCAATTATTTTTTTTTGCTATTGTTTGAGAGAACCTTTGGGATATTTCTTAGTTTATTATTGTTTGCATCATATCAGCACTTCCTCTATGGTTGGCACAAGTATTCAAACTTAGCCAGCAGTTAGAATCATACACAAACTTGTTGTTTACAAAAAAAGAAGCTTATTACTAATTAAAATCAGTGCTTAAATTACTGATAAAGAATATACTATTTATTCTGGAATTAATATTTTGAGTAATAAAGTTTCTCCTTACATAAGAAATCAAAGATTTCACTAAACTGGGGCATGTTAAGTTTTCTAGTTATATCTGAGGCAGGTTGATTAGGCATGATCAAGAGTACTTGCATCTGGAAACAAACTCCTAATGTCTCAGATCACTATCACTTCATAACGAATATAAGTAACTGAGAGATAATGATAGCATAATTTAATTATATTTAATGTCCCGTTTGATGAAAGTACTGCTATATTTGATGGTCCTTCTTGTTAAATTAAATTATTTTGAGTGAATGAAATAATATATTTTTTCAATACATCTCTGCAACTTGCCAAGTTAAAGTCCCGAGATGTGTTAAATACAAGAGGAAAGAACTCAGCAACAACATTATGGCAACATCAAAAGTCAGGTCACTAAACTCACTGAAAGTTTCAGCATCAGTCTGGAATACTGGGTTGGTTTTACAGAAGTCAGCTTGGGTGTAGGGGCTATTATGCTTTTAGCAAAGTAAACATGATTTCAGCTCTGATCTCAAGTGGGAAAATCAAGGTGATGGTGAAAGGGATAAAAAAACTCCAATTTTTGTTTACTAAATCTATTTAAATTATTATTTCTCTTTTATAAATAAGCATACAATTTGTTTTCTAACTAATTTAATTGGGTTAAACACACTATGCTTAAGTGTCACTGGTTTTTGAAATACGTTTTCCTAGTACCTTGTTGAATGATTTTCCTTTTGCTCTCTCAAAAATAAAAATAATAAATTTTTTAAAAATCAGAAAATTAAAAGGAAAGGTAAATCACTAATAAATCAGGTTATACTAACTGAAGGTCTAAAGTCTAATGCAGAAAAAGAAGGGAAATTCTATTTCAGAACTGTTTCTTTGATTTGAAATTTATTAATAACTGATCAGCGAAGAATATTAAAAATACCTTCGTGCATTTATTCTTTCATATTGAAATTCTATGTTTGGTGTTATAAGTGTTAAATAAGAGCATTGGCTTACAAGAGCACTATTTACATACTGGGCCCTAGTTAATCAAGAGTTGAAAATATCATAAGTTATATTAGGCTATGAGAGCATAGAACAATAGTTAATTAAAATTAAGGTGCAAAAGGTTGTTGATTCTGTTGATTATGGCACTTAGAACAGCAAAGCAGCCAAACTATTCACTCATCTAAACACAACTCAGATGCCTACACAACCATGACACAGTTCATCACCAGGATAATCTGCAAAGTTAACAGAATTGTAAAGGCAATATGCTGTTTGCTTGATGGTACAGGTCAGGCTAGCCTGTCTGATAGAGTTGACTTGATCTTTGTGTAAAATTATGTTAGGTATTTCTTCAAAGCTTTTCCATCCTTTTTTCTATGATACTGCCTATATGTCTAGTTGCAGAACAATGACTGTCTCATTATACTCTTTTGCCATGAGGATAAGTAAATACAAAGTAATAATTCCTAAACATTAAGTTATTGTCATTCAGAATATGCCTGCAAGCTACAGTTGTTTTTCCATTCTGCAAAACTTTTTTGCTTACAGTATTTCTTATAAGCATTTTTGCTTTAGATGAACTTGGTCTGATCTGCTGGCAAGTCAAGAAAATCTTAAGACAAATTGATGCAGAAATTGCTGGCATGTAGGACTCCCAGTGAAAGACTGTTTCTGAGCCAGCTGCACTGATAATGTGAGTAGTAGAGCTTAATGCTTGACAGTAGTAAGAAAATAAGTCAAATTTATAGCACTCTCAACTACCAAATTAAATATTCTGATGCCTCAGCAGATAAAAAGTTTCCTGCAAAAGTAAATAAAATTAATGCCTTTTTTTTTCTTTTTTTCAAAGAAAAAAACCCTTTAAATAAATGGTATTATTTTGCAAAGCACTGTAGAACGAAGTTTCTGATTGGAAAATAAAAATGGGCTAGAATACCTCTCATATAAAGATAAACATGAATATATGAATGTTTGAGTTTAATGTGAGGAGTATGAAACAACCTAGTCTAATTTGCTTGCTAGACCTGTCTTATGAAGATAATGCTACTTAAGTTTTACAGAAGGCTGTAAGCCTATGGAACCAATTCTGGAATTCTTATTTTATGGGAAATTTGTCAGTAGAACTTTATGTTTATCACTAAACTAACCTTACTGGCTGACTTTGTCTGCAAGGTCCTTGCCATTCCACATTGAAATAAAGGAAGCAGTATCTTACAGACATTACTTGTGCCAACAGCCTTGAGTAAACAGGATGATTTTGTTTAGACACCTTGCTCTTAAGATGCCTTACACATAAATAAATTATCATTTGAGGTTTGCTCATACTAAGATAGATTCCATTTGGGATCTGATGAAACATTAAAATGCTGTAGTATCACTGACTGGAGAGATGTCTACAGTATCCTGAGGTGCAGGGCTTTGGTTTTTTCCATCCTTCTCTGACCTTGCTTTCTTTTCTCAAAATAATTTCTCCCTTGTGTTCCTCAACAACTTTCACAAGTGATTCATGCTGAAACATGTAAACAATGGCTCAAGGTCTTCAAAACATAAAACTCAATACCAAATGGAACCCTGTATTTAGACTTGATTTCACATACTCTTATAAATGTGGGGGGTTTTTTTTCCACTTAATGAGTTCATTATTCAAGTTTCTATGAGGACTTTGGGTACTTCTATGCATGTGCTACTTTTGTGAGCCAAACCAATAAAGGCATACCTCAAATCACATTTTTGAAAAAGGTAGCAAAAGCTTTTGAATTGTTTCATTTAATATTATATAACAGCTCAAGTTCTGAATTTATATGTATTTTTTTATTATTTGACCAGTCATATCACAATGAAGATTACTGGAGGACTAGTCAAAGAGGGAGAATTTTCACCTTTAGTTGACTAGACTTCTTGGAGTGTCCAACAGATGCCAATATCCAAATAGGGAAAAGTAAAACTCTAAATATTCTTTTATTCATAGATGATACCTTACCAATCTTGCAACTGCATTAAAAAGTATTTTTAAATGTCATCTTTCCAAACATCTTAAATTGTACATTTTACATGTAAAATGTGCTAACGTATTAAAATTTCTCTTCATTAATATTCTACAATGTTTAGTATTCTGCATATTTACAAGAAGGTCTCTGATTTTTCCCCCAAATGATCAAGTATTCCAGCAATGGTAGGTGAACACTGAATTCTCAAATTTAGTGCAAGCTCTTCAGATATGTATCACTAATTTTGTAACTTTGTACACATATGCAGTTTCTGATATTTAACATTATACATTATCCTAGAAAATAAATGAAAAATTATAACCCAAATAAATTAAAAGCTTTCCACAATTAAACTATGAACACTGAGTAGGCCAAGGTCACAAGAATTTTAATATACATGGACTGTTCTTTGACAGTTCTTTGACATCTTTTCCTCTTCAACAAATCTACAATAGCATTTTTAATTCCTTTCCCAGATTCTTTTTAAGATTTATAGGGCTGCCTATTATACCCCTGAGAGTGCCTATAAACTGATTTCCCAAGCCACTATTTTTGTACTTATCTCACAAAAAAAAAGCCCCCATCTGCTGTATTGCATATTAATGCTAAAAGAGAATGGCAAAAATAGGAGGAAAGAAGTTAAAATTACAAAGCAGTTAATTAGGCATTTGATAAACATGGCCATTTATTTTGAGTAAATGAATGATCTTTGTCAACTGAAAATAATCAGCATTGCTAAGCTTTTTTGTTGATATTGTCCTTCTGCCTATTAATCCAGGATGTGAGTTTATTTATTTATTTATTATCTCCCTGGACTAATTCTTATAAGCTGAAGAGCAAGAAATAATATACTTATTTTTGGAGACTAAGCTGTTTAAGTTGTAAATCTTTGAAATATTTTTATAAATTGTAGTAGCGGTACCTTGAGCTCCAAGCTATGAGATATTGATGTCTAATAACAATCTCAGGCAAAACAGATTTATGGTCCAGCATAATAAAGGTATCATTAACACTAAAAGCAATAAGGTGCCAGGTTTGGGTTTTTTTAACTTTTCACCCCTAACACGTCTAAATAGCCCACAGCATCATCATTTTTGATACTGATTTATGACAGACATAGAACTGTCTCACACAAAATCTTGAAAGTCCTACTGCAATGAAAAAGTTCACAAGATGGTAATTACTTCTAGATACAATCTTCATGTATCTCAAGGTTTAGGGTCAGGGCCATCTGCTAGACCTATAACAGATGGTCTCTATTAATGCCTCTCCCTCCCCAGAGAAGAATAGAAAGGGGATAAGGGAGAGAGATTTATTGATTAGAAAAGAAAGCTAAATTAAAATAATATAAAAATGGAATATACACAAATATATACTAAAACAGTATCGAACCCAACACCTCCATCACACCCAGTCCAAATGGCAGTTACATCACCATCACCACTGATGCTGTGGAGCAGGCACTGGGAAGGTCCCAGACTGGATTCAGGAGTTGGTTTCAGGAACTTGATTCAAGAACCTATGGACTGGAATCAAATATGGGACAGAGTCCTTCTCAGATGACAACTATTGAAGAACAGGCCTTAACCTTTGTGATTCCTTAGGCTTTATACTGAATATATTTTGGATAGAATCCCTCGTTGGTCAGTTTAGAGTCACCTGTCCTGTACACTCCTCCTTGCAGGGTGCAGCCTTTTACTTTCTGCACCCCAACCCTGGTGCACAAGATCCAGCAGTGACCTTGGTCCGCACACCAATACTTGGAAGTGACTCTAAACTTGGGGTTTAAAGCAAAATCACTGAACAGAATTAGTTCTGTTAAACTCAAACCAGGACAATGTCTTTAGCTAAAAGACATAAATAAAGCACTTCAATTTCATTTTGAATCCAAGTGGCTTATTTTTGTTACTCATTGACATGTGACCAGGACCTGTCAAATAAGCTATATCTAGCTTCATTAGGCTTTAATTCTTTTCAATTACTTGAATTGTCTATACTTCTAGATTAAAAAATAATTCAGATTTGGTTATTTATAGAAAAGTGATACTACTTTTATTTTGTTTTACTGGAAATTTTACAAATATGCTTAATAACTGCTGGATACCAAAGGTACCTCTCTGTTTCCCACTGAAGAAAATGTCCCTGCTCTTGGACTATGTTCATCTTATTTCTATCATTTAGGTGCTTATAGGAAATAACACAGATTCTCTTTGGTCTCTCATTTTTCTTCCCAAGAGGTTCCTAGTCATTTGGTCATAGCTTGCAATATAAGAGCTCACAATTGCCTGAAACTGAGTCCTGGGTCTCTGGTAATTTTTCACATCTCTAGCATCTGTAGCTGTTCTTTATAGAGGACTTACTGAGCAGTAGTCAAAGCTTTTAAGGCTATCTATTCCATATCCAAATTTTGGACTTACACACCACCAGAAGTTAAAAGGGTGTACAGTCTTCACACTATCTGGAGAGTTATTTGTGGACGATGCACGGATGTCCAGGTCAGAGCATGCTTCTCTCTTCAGTTTTCCTGTACAAACGCAAATATACAGACTGCTAAGAATGAGACAAGTCTTTCAGGTAAATACCTTTGACTTAAAAATGCAACCAGAATTCAGTGGTCCAACATGACAGATCTTCCAAACCTTCTTTTCTAAGTTAAGGGTAGTCCCTTGCACAGCAGGAGAATTCAGAGTGCTGTCAGATATATTCTGCAGCTACAGATTCAGAGGTTCTTCATTTCAGCCTTCGGGTGACTGATATGCAGTGTATTATTCCTTATATATATGAAGAGACATAAAGTTCTGTTTGTTTGTTTTCTTATCTTCCTCATCTACTTGACATAGTTGTCCCCTTTTCCTTCTTTTATGTGAAAAAGTAAACAATGTCCTTTTAAGTCATTGTGGATTACTGTCATGCAGAGGAAAAAAAATAACCATAAACCGACCAAAGAAATGCATTAAACACTTTGTCTTTCAAATACCTCAGATCCTTATGTTGATCTCTTTTGGACTGATTCCACACTGTAAAACAATAAGATCTCACTAAAAATCTATTGCAGAAGTTACCCTTTGCTCAATCACTCCCAGGGAGTCATTCTTCAAGATGCAACTACATCTAAAATCACTAAGTTTTTAGAGGTCAACATGGGAAAATACTTTTCCTACTTTTTCCAGGTTATCTCAGATGAATTCAGCTAATTATATTCTTTATGGTATTTGAATAAAACTTCAGCATGTTTACTTCAACTATTTTTCATTTTTATTGGAAGCTGTGGCAATGTGACCTTGAGAAATACATTTTCTACTCTTCATTCTTCAATCACTGTCTGCAGTATCAGGATACCTATCAAATCCTGTCAGAGACCATGTTAATCCAAGAAACAGTATCTCAGCTTATGTCTACTTCGAACCATTTAATTGAAAAATGCAGATTCTCATCTCCTTATGTATAAAGGTGGACTAGCAAAGGAAATAATACAATGCAAATCTATGCTTTTGCCTAAGAACAACTGGCTGAAGCCATCTGAAAGGCCCAGGTCTGAATACAGTAATTTGTAAAAGACATTGAGCTCTCCCTCACCAGATGTATGAGGATTCATGTAATACTCAAATACAAACATTAATAGGCCTTCTTTGGTTTGTATTTTGATTCACTGGCTTCCTGGAAACAGTGGATTTTCAAATGAACTTTCCACATACCCTCCTTCAAGACTAAGAGAGCAGGATCAAATGATTCCTTTACTCAGTTGCAGCCACTTTCAGATAGCAAAGTGATTCTAAGCCAAAGACGCTGGAAAATATAAGTATTACTGTTTCATAGAACTTCAGGTCTCACAGACTAGAATGATTAATGTGAATTTGACTCCACCAGATTTAGCTCTGTTATTCCTCTAATGAAATCACACTTTTGTTATTGTGTGATTTCATTGATTTTTACTGAAATCAGTTGGAAATTAAATAATTGGGTGACAAAGGGCAGAGAATCAAGGGAAAGAAATGCTGCAAATGTCTCTATGGGCAAGTGACTGCTAGGGGAAATTTATCAAGATGCCTTCACTGAGGAAGTGAAGAAAGGAAAAGTCCTTGAAAACCTTTCTCTGCTTTCTGTAGCCCCAAGGTCACAGAATCACAGAATGTTAAAGGTTGGAAGGGACCTAGAAGACCATGTAATCCAAACCCCTGCCAGAGCAGGATCACTTAGACTAAGTCACCCAGGAACAGATCCAGGCAGGTCTTGAATATCTCCAGAGAAGGAGACTCCACAACCTCCCTGGGCAGCCTGTTCCAAAGCTCTGTCACCTTCACTGTGAAAAGTTTTTCTTCTGTTTACCCTAAACCTCTTGGCCTCCAATTTACTCCCATTGCCTCTTGTCCTGTCATTGGATGCCATTGAGAAGAGTCTGGCTCCATCCTCCCTACACTCACCTTTAACATATTTATAGACACTGATGAGGTTCCCCCCTCAGTCTCCTCTTCTCCAGGCAAAAGAGCTCCAGCTCTCTTAGCCTCTCCTCATAAGGGAGATGCTCCACTCCATCATCTTGGTGGCCCTGTGCTGGACTCTCTCCAGTATCTCTGTTTTATCTTACCTTTTGAACTGGGGTGCCCAAAACTGGACACAATATTCCAGATGGGGCCTCACCAACGCAGAGTAGAGGGGGAGAAGAACCTCCCTTGACCTGCTGGCCACACTCTTCTTAATGCATCCCAGGATACCATTGGCCTTCTTGGCCACAAGGGTGCATTGTTGGCTCATGGCCATCCTCCTGTCCACCAGGACCCCCAGGTCCCTTTCCCCAGAGCTACTCCAACAGATCAGCCCCCAGCCTGTACTGCTACATGGGGTTGTTCTTCCCCAGATGAAGGATTCTACACTTGCTCTTGTTACTGTCACTGGCCTTTCTCCAGTCCTCAGGTCAACAACCACTTTAAAGCTTAGTTCACAAGGAAGATACAGCTGGCTTATTCCCACCTAAATGCAAATTACAGGTATATTCCAAACATTATCTAATCCCCAATGGCTGATTTAAACTGCCTCAAAGCAATAGAGAGGGAAAAAAAAAAAAAAAAAAAAAAAGAATACATAGAATATAGCTGACTATGCATCAGAAAGAAGTTGTTTCATGACCTCTAAAGGATATCATCTGATTATTATAATTTTACAGTAGAACTGTTCCTAACAGTCATAGGAATCTGAAAGACCTAGACAGTTCAGCTGGGTAAACACTGTAACAGCACTTATTTACATTAAATTGCATTTTAGAAAGTGAACTAATCTACTGTCAACTGCTGGTTATTAGGTAGTATTATTCCATTGTCAGACATGCTGGGGAGTCACAGTGTCAGTATCTTCTCCAGCAGTCATATGTGTTTCTTAATTCTTTTCAGCAAGTTCATAAACAGTTCTTGGTTCAACTCTTACTGCCAGTCCCCCAAAACACTTTTGTGGTTCTCCCACAGTCTGTTTGTAGCACCTCAAAATCTTTCTTGAATAAAAGGTAGAACATCATAAAGAAACTTCATGAATGCAAAATGTCCCAACTCAAACCCCTGCTCATGTCCTAGCTTCTACTTGCTCCCCATTCCAAATCATCACAGGATCACAACTGTTTTCTTTCCCAGACTATTCACTTTGATGTAGTTGCAGCTTTTAAATCTTTCATCCTTGTTTTATCTGAAAACTAACTTTCTTATCCTATATTCTGAAGTCCCAATTGTCGTACATTGAATTTGACTGTATTAAAATATTTTGTTTTCAATTCAAATTTTTAAACCAGACTACCCAGCTTTCCCTGAAATAACATCTTTGTCAAACTTGTCCTTTTTCCATGTCATCTGCAAAAACCCTTTAATTATATTTTGCCTAACTGACAAAAATAGTAATTGTACCAAATAAAGAACTTATTCATGGAGGATCCTTCCAATACCACTCAGTTATATCTCCCCATTAGTAATATTTTAAAAGCTATCAGCTCAGGTTGCATCCCACCTACCGTATCCTCTATTATTTCCAAATAAAGTATGTGTTTAATGAATGCATTGTATTTAGTGCCTTAAAAACCTATGCTTCTACATTTGTCTTTTATAAATATCTTGTAAAAAAAAAAAAAAAAAGAAATATTTTGTCAAGATTTATCTTTGTGCTGATAAGCATAATTGCCACTTCAGCCTCTAATTTATATGTAGTTCAAGTCCAAAAATCTTCACTATTTTATATGGAATTGACATCCATGTAGTTAATCAATAGTTCTTCAAAATGTCATTTCTAGTGTTTATAAATTTGGAGTAAGACTGGCAGTCCTCCAGTGTTCTGAATGTCACATTTGCTGAGGCTTGCCGTTAGCTGTGCTAACAATAAGGAATATTATGATTATCTATCAAGCCTTCACTGATTAATCTCATTTATTTCAACTTTTGATATACAGTAATAAAATGGAGACCATGCCCAATATGTGAACAAACACAATTTAAAATCCTGAAGATAAAATTATGTATAGTTTTCTTTTCTTCTCATTCGTACTAATAATGTGTAACTTATCTTTCTTCTGCTATTCCAGCAAAAAGGCAAACTGCCCTTAACAGACAAAAGGACTAAAGTTAGAGCTGTGAATACTGAGTGTGCGTTCACATGTTTACTTCGGACCGCAATGAAAATTCTCACAAAATACTTTGAGGCTCTCAAACCCCTTTTAATAGACATGAGAGCACATTTCCTAGAGACAAACTTCTGGGGGGTCGTATCACCGCCTGTGCTCCCTGCATGCAACCCCATTATGAATGGCAGAGCTGCCTTACATGAATTGTGCAGTTTCTTAAAATGACAACAGAAGGAAAATATTTTCTGTACTTTCAGCAGTCTTTTAACTGAGATTTGAAATGGAAAATAAGAAGCAGCAACAGACTTGTGGAAGTCATAACATGGCTAAGACATGAGTCTTGAGACTTAAATGGTTCTCTACTCTCCCAGTTGTATTTGTGTTGCTATTTTGTTGTAATATCAAATTTTTTAAATCTTTGCAATAAATAATTTTTGAACAGGAGTTCTTTTTTGAACTGTCTAATTTTTGGAAAAAAACAAACAAATGTGCTGTTCTGGACATATTAGGACATTGCCATCACATGCAGTGGATGATTAAATTTGTCACTGCAACTGAATTATAATGGAAGCATTTTTTTGGTGCATCCCAAGAGTTGCAGAAGAGCAGCAAGTTTTTTGGTTTTATTTAGTCAAATGCAACACACAACCAGGGTGTGCCACAAAAATGCCTCAAAACATGATGTAAAACCACCAAAAAAGGTGGTCATCTTTCCTAGATAGCATTGCACTACAAAGCACAGTTCCTCTAACAACTTAGAACATGTCAGTAACATTTAACTTGATTCAAATCTCTATCTGCCTTGCATTTCATACTTTATGTTCAAAGAGGACTGAAGTCTTACAATTACCAGTTTATTTGGCTAAGAGTAGCCACTATAATACATTAAGCATATGGATAATTTCCAATATTCCTTCAGCTTGCTTCCAGGAATAGCTTCCTCCTATTCCCAAATATCTTTGCAGTCTATCTGATATAAATATATAACTATTCAAGAAAGAGGATTCACACAATGTATAGATGAATGGTGAATAATAGAAAACTTAATGCAGGCTTTTGTGGAACTAAGAATTCATCGTTTATATAGGCTGGGATTTCTTGCCTGCAGAGACAAGGTTCTCTGCATAGCCGCTGTGTGCCAATAGCTATTGATCTTTTTTTTTTTTTTTTTTTTTAATTGAAGAGAAACAGGAGGTAGTTGAAATAATTATAGACATATAATGTGACAATATCTCAAAGGATGTTAAGCTTGTAATAATATCCAGAAAAATAATTACTAAAGATGGTTTAGATCATTTGTAACTGAAATCCTGCAAGCAAAGTGCAGAACAAATTATTAAATTTATGAAAGAAAACAGAATAATGATCTGTAGAAAGATGATTAAACTTTTAGTCTAAAACATTATTTGGTCTACTGAAACAACAGTGGGGAAAATGATATACCAATACTACTACTACTACTACTACTACTACTACTACTACTACTAAAAATAAAAAGCTGAATAAAATGCAATACATAATACAATAGAAAGTTTTAACATTTAAACCTTAGACTTGTATTAGTTTTGATAAATTAAAATCCATGCGTTTATTATTAAAAAATACAATTGCATAAAACTATGTATGGCTTTTTCTGTATAGGTGTTATAGGTTTTGCTATTGAAATAAGAACTGTTTCTTGAGGTATTCCTAATGTGCACCTGAGTTAAGCTACCTGCTGTTACTGTTGTATTTAGTTTTGTGGATTGCATTTGTGGAATGCAGTCTGAAACCTTTACAAGCATGTTTTTTATAGTGATCTTTTTTTTTTTTCCCCCTACAATTTGACAAAAAAAAAAAACAACAAAAAAGCACAATGATTTTCAGTAATGAATATGAACAAAATATGCTTACCTGCTTTTATTAATGTGATAGATACTCCCAACCTGATAGGAATTTCTCTGTTGCTCTCTATGCTTACATGTTACTTACTCTTCAGAATGACAAAGCCCGATTTCCCTGGAGATTCTGTAGTGTAAGACCTGAAGAAGCATTTCTGTGACCTTACCTCTTGGTGTTTCCTTGCCTATACCCAGATACTTGGAGATAAAATCTGTCTAAGCCGTATTCAGATAACACAGCATAGGAAATACCCTGGGAATGGGAACTCTTTTGATCTTGAGAAATAAGAACTAATCAGAAGCACATAAATTTTGTGCAGCTGTAATAAAGAGCTATATGTGTGCTTTTCTATAGCAGAGTCTCTAGAGGAAAGCATGCATGCATGCTGTGTAATTTACCGTAATAAGCCCTTGATCTTTCAAGTGTGCCTGGTTCTATATTACTATTTTCAAGAAGATTTAATATTCCAGTAATGTGACAATCAAAGCAAAGGAAGTTTCAGGAGATGTTGGCCTATTGTTATTCAAAAATCTCAATCAGCAAATAGAAAGTCATTGGGTTGATGGACCCTTTCAGTGCTCTAAATAGTTACAAATAAACTAAGATTCATCCCCCTCACTTTCCATTTATGGGGCTCAGATGGTATCCAGAAAATTTAGTATTAAAGTTTACTGCACACTCAGGAACTTCAAGCATGAAAAATATTGTCACTTATCTATGTTTCTGTCATTACACTGAAGTTGTCTTTAGTATTCAGTATCTAAGCTAGTTTTGCTTAAATTTGCCAGTAAGTGTCTGAAGTATTGATCCTAAGACTTCTTATTTGCTTCTGTGGCCTATTCTAATGCATTTTCAGAGTTCAATCAATATTTTCTTCAATTGATCACCTCCCATTAGCCATGTTTTGAAAGAAGCTATACTTGGATCAGCTTGGTATTCCTCCTGCCCTATTCTTTAACACAAGTGTGAATTTATCAAGATCCCTTTGAACACCACTTACTGCAAAGTATATATTGATATTTTATTATGCTTTTAGATTATTTAGAATATATTATTGATACAAAGACTCAAATATTTCTCTATAAAAGGGTCTGAATGTTACAGAATGGGTTGTAATGTCACTGAGGAATATCTGGTATCCTGAACTGAAAAGTGAAATCATAGTGAACTGAGTGGATGTGTCTTAATTATTCTGAATTGTATTTATCCAGTTCAGCTGAGACTAGCATCTATAGGTCTTTTATTTGGGAATTTGATGACTGGATGGTGACTAGGCAGCTCTGATTTAACAGAAAGAATAAGGTACCAACAAGGATAAAAAATGTAGAACACTGTACTTGGAGTATTTGTTTGGCTGAAACTTATCTCAAGATGCTCTAAGTTCCAGTATACTACACAGGAGAAACTTGAGCAGCTCCAAACATCTACCACCTTCCTCTCAGAAGATACAGTTCCCATTTTTAGCAGCCAGAGCTCCCATAATCCTGACACAGTACTTCAACTCCTCTCAGTTAGGACCTCCCAGACTTGCCACTTCCAATCCCCACTTTTTTATTTTTTTCCTCATTATAATCTGATGTCAAAACAATAAACTCATTCATAGAACAGCCTACTACAAGTAAAACAATATAATCAGAAACAATTGCAGAGAAGCTTTGTGTTTATCATGACTAGATCACATTTTCTATTTAATCTCCAATTTTTTCACATTATTTTTTTATTTCTTTCTCTGCATGCTTCAGGTCACTCCCTCTCACTTGTTTTGTTTTTTTTTTTCTTCCATCTTATCCTTTCTTTTTAATAAATTTCCCCCTCATCCACCTACATATTAACATTTAGCGCTTTGTTACTGGTTATGAAGCCCTTCAGAAAGTGGTGATTATGCTTGGGATTCTGGTAGGAATGGGATCGAGCAAGTATAACTGTGGACTTAAAAACCCAAATCTGTTACGTACTTAGTCTTACCTGAGAGGAAAATACATACAAATAAAATCATACACAATCTGTTTATAATGTGCAGGGTAGTGTATATATTTTCTTTCTTCAAGAGAATTACATCACCTTTGCTTAACCTATTAATTTTTCCTTTTTTTCCTCCCCAGCAAAATGATAAAACCTGCAGCTTTATAGACAAGGGAACTCAGAGCAGTCAGAGGCCTTTCCAAGGCATGTTATGTTTCTCCAGCTATTCAGTATGCTTCAACTCTAACTTGTCTTCCCATCCAGAGATTCTCCTACTGAGGAGATTAACATGAAATTTAATAGCATTCAAAAATGGTTTGAAACCTCAAAGAAGAATTAAGAGCAGTTGGGACCAAATATTCAGAACAGTGAAATCTGCCACACTGCATATAACCAAGTATGCTCTGACAGTTCTTTCACTCAGTAGTGTTACATAACCTGCCTTGAAGTCCATATTATATGTTTCAGAGAATTTGCACAAAACACAAAGAAAATGGTATTTGTTGTGTAGGAAAAGAACAAGTTGATTCTGCTTATCTTCTAAAGTAAGCTCCTTCAGGCAGGGACAGTATCTTTGTACTTTTTACAGTATCAAGTGTGCTGCAAGCACTTAACAATTAATAATGAATAGTAAGTAAATGCAAAGCTTGAGAGAGGTGCCAGATGGACATCTCTGGAGATTCTCTTGTTTATTTATATAGAGAACAGGCAGAGCAGCAATGCAGGCTTGTTTACACTGCCCCACAAATGACTAATGAATTTCACACAGGCTACTAATGACCATCAAATGGTAACTACTCAGAATTGCTGAAGTCCTGGAGAAATTTAGATGCCTGGCTTGATATTCTCTAAATGGGGGTTATATCTCATTTTCAACCACCAGAATGAAGTGGCATCCTTTATTTTTAATTGGAATACTACTACTAGTCTAGCAATAACCTCTGGGTGTATCCCATCAGGGCCCATAGACTTGTGGATGTCCAGTTTACTCAACTGATCTCTAACCCAAGCCTCTTCAACTGAGAAAAGAAGTTCCTCCCTCCAGACTTCATCTGTGGTCTTGGAGACCTGGGACTCCTGGTAGCTGACCTTAGAAGTAAAGACCAAGGCAAAGGTGGCATTCAGTAACTCAGCCTTCTCTATGTCCTCAGTCACCAGGGTACCCACTTGGTCCAGCAGCGGGCCCACACTACTTTTAGGCTTCTTTTTGCCTCCAACATACTTGTAGAAGCTTTTCTTGTTGTCCTTGACCTCCCTCGCCAGCTTAATTTCAAGGGAAGCCTTAGCTGTCCTTGTTGCATCCCTGCATCCTTTGACAACCTCCCTGTATTCTTCCCAAGTGTCCTGTTCCTCCTTCCATTTTTTATATATTTCCCTCTTCAACTTAAGTTTTACCAAGAGTTCCCTGCTCAAACATGCAGGTCTTGTAATTCTCTTACTAGATTTCCTGCTCTTTGGGATACACTGATCCTGAGCCTGGAGAAAATGGCATTTGAATATTACCCAGCTTGCTTTCTACTACAAGCATTTGTATGACCATACAGTGAACTGAATAGGAAAATTATCTAGGTTACAGAGAAATTTTCTATTCTGAGGTTTTAGTTCTCCAATCTAATCTGTTATAGGGCAGCACAAATGGTTGTGCTAACCTAGGGGAAAGGGAAGGGCAGGGCTGCTTCTTTCACTTATGTTATCAGCTTATGGCAGTTAAATATGTTTATGAAACCACGGCCTAATTTAGACCTTCTACTTGACAATTAGTAAGTATGAAATGCTTTCAGAGATGTCAGCTGTGAGAAGTGCTATTGAAACAAACAAACAAAAAAATCACAGTGAGTCATCAGCACCAGACTTCCTCACTAAAGAGTTCTCATGAAATTTAAGGAGGGAAAGAGAAAGGCACAGATATACAGCATATATCCACTTAAATAAGATAATGATTGTATGGTAACCAGATTTATAAAAGCTATGGCTGTATTATTCATACTCTATTCACAATGAATCAGGAATTTCCAGATTAATGCATTACATTTAAAGGAAGGAAAATGAAATACTGGAAAATAATTTAATGTAAGTCTAAAATAAATGATCAGTTTTGCACTGATAGTATGTAAAGAATGAAATTTTCTTCCTAAATCACTTAACTTCAGGAAAATTCACTTGTTTGCTAAGATTTTACCCTAACTTCTCTGTGTTCTATTCACTGTTTAGCAGCTGTGTTAAGAAGTCTTTTATATAAACCCTGAACATTAAAAGTACCTAACAGCTCTATAACAAATTATTTTCAATACTTCAGCAAGGCTTTCCTCTGAAGTATTGTGAAGGAACTGGTAAAATGACAGTGTGTTCTACCAGTTTCTCAGACAATTATAATATTCTTCAGTTATACTGAAATATAAATGTCTCCATATTTTTAATCTTCTTTGAAAGGCCAGAAAAATTCTGGAATTTTTAAAAGTATTAGTGGACAGCATGGATAAAACCAACGAGGTGGCCCAATTCCTCTCCTAAGTAAGAACAACTAAGATTAGGAAAGTGTCATGTCTGGAATGCTAACTGAAATTCACTGCACTATGATAGTATTAATTAATCATGACCTGTCAGTGTAATTGATAGTAAGAGATCTAGATTATTTTAGACAAATCTGCAGTAATTCCTTAATACATAAACTGATATGAGGAAGCCAGAAACTCTTGAACATTCATATTTTATAAATACAAGGAAAGCTTCTGTGTAATTTATCAATATCCCTTATCCTAAAGAATCCCCTCACTGAACTGAAGTTGAAAACTGTTCATATTTTCAGTGGACTCATTATTTTATTACATGATTTTTCTCAATGCTAAACTAAACAATGGATTGCCTATAATACCAGTCATAAACCAGTTTGGTTAATTCACTCTTTGACAGTCTGGAATAGAATTTACCACCCAGTTTAATTTTGTTCCTTTGCTTTGTGTTTATCCTTATTCTGCCCAGCTCCTTGTGAGCTTTCTGAACTGTATTACTTCTTTCTTCTCAACCTTTCCATCTCTACCTTTATATCCCTTGTCATACACCCAGGTAAACAGTAAAGAGCAGAAATCTTTGAGGGGAGAAACCGGGCCTCATCCAGAATGGTGTTTGATAGTTTGGCACTCAAAGATGTCACCACAGTGTGCAGGGTGGAGGAATGATTCATTAAGTCTTGTGCTTTCACAGACATATTGAAAGATTAAGATTCTGTACTCTTCTTTGTAGTGTGCTGAAAGACATAACTTTCTACATCCTTGGTAACTACCATGACTTAGCCAGTATGTCTGCAATGAACAGGTTGGGAAGAACCAGAAAGCAATAGATTTGGTCAGTCTCTCAACCAGGGAGTCAGCTAAATTTTAGATTAACTTGATAATGTATTTGGTAGCTTTTTGTCATTAAAGGTGCCTCAAGGTTTCTCATCACCAGAATGGCCAGCAGCTACTGATCTCCAAGTAAGGCTTTCCAGACCAACTGGGCTTAGAAAGACTAAAAATTTAGATTAGGATTTGTCAGATTCTACTTTTTAACTTATTTTTAATATACTTAATGATGTATAGATTAGCAAGATTTTAGAAAAGTCATTAGGCATCATGAGAAAACTGAGTAGCTGAAATTGCACTGACATCTAATTATGCTCTTGAAACTGTTAAGAAAATGCAGTAAATCTACTCTCTCAAGGTTATGAATAAATCATATACTTTCCAAAAGTCCTTATCAGTTGCATCAGATAGTACATATTTTAAAAGGATAGACTCAACCATAATATATCTATATAAAATAGTAAATTTGTTATGAGTCTCTAGTTATGAACTATTATCAGCTTCTGCCTACAGGTAAACAGGCAGTATTTTCGTCATGTTTCAAAGTTTTTTAGAATTGCTTCTAGAGTGTCTCCTATCCCCAAGAGGGAGGACTCAGGCCTGTGCCTCTCCATATTGAAAAATACATACACACTTTTTTTATTTTTTGGTGGAATACAATTACCTATAAAACCTAAAAGGACTTGAACTTGTCTCTATTTTTCTGAATAACACTGTTTTCTTTCTTCACTCTGTAACATTTATTCTAATTGCTGCTGAAGTCTGTTGTCTTACAAGTTTACCTACCACTGTTTGCTGGTGCTGTCATATGTGAAACAACTGCTACATCTGACGCAATTACTCTTCAGCTCCAGTGTTTGAACCATCTGCTTCAATAAATTGATTTCTGGTCCTCACGCTTGAAAGGCAAGTCCCCTCTCTTCCAGGCTAGAAATAGAGCAGAAAGGAGAAAGAGATGTAGACTGTGTTATACTGTATTAGAGCTGCCTTCAAGTCAGAAGGGAAAACAATCTATGTCTAAAGGAGCAGGTGTAGTCTCTTACATGGGGCATTAAAAAAAATGTTTTGACCCCTTCATATTGAATGGGTGTTGCATGAATTTTGAAAGTATTATTTTTCTTCAACTATTAGACATCTACCTCAAAAATTTTGGTTTCATATTTCCATTATTTACTCATAGAACAGTCATAGTATTATTAGTAATTGATATGGGTTATCACACCAATAACATGTCAATCTTAATAATGCAGGTGTAGTCCAATTGATTCTTGACTAACTGCTAATGGACTTACTAGCTGATGAAAGGGTTTATTGTTTATTTACATTCTTTTAAAGTAAAGTGACTAAGAGTCCTTTTATTTAGACTACAGAGCTAGAAGTAGAAATATTTCTAAGAAATCCGTAACTGGAAAACACTTAAGTCAGTATGGGTTTGATTTAAATTCTATGGAAAGCTGTTGTACTAGACCCATTGTTTTCAGCAGTTTTCAACAGTTTTCCTTTCTAGGTATAATTGAAACTATAAGCTTATACATTCTGGCAATCAAAAAGTACCACATGACAGGGGTTGCTATGGTATCTGCAAGCATGACATTTTTATAAAGCATTACTCCCAAAAGCACCAAAGCATGCAATTCTCTGGCTAATTCTGAATGTGAATGTTACAGACATTTTCTACTTTGAAAATGAAAACAGCTTATTACATTTTGATGCAGTTATGCATTTTCTGAAAAATATTTTTATTCAGCTGTCATATTCTACAAAGATTATTATCAAGATTGCTGTTAAAGTAACGTGCTTTTAAGTCAACAGAAAATGCAAGTGCAGAGCATATCTGGCACTGCTGGTTTTGTTTTAAATTGTTTATGAAATGTCATTTCTTATTTTCATCAAAGCTTTTATTGCAGCAAAGATGTTGTGTGCTTCAGCATGCAATTTTCCCTCTCTGGAGGGATAAGAATGTGCTGCAGTTTACTTTGCTTCAGTTACACTGCAGTGTGTATGTATATATATAGGGTTGGGGTTTTTTTTCCCCAGTAGGCAAGCATTATGATCTGTCTGCTTCACTGTGAAATATCACTCACGGATCAGGAAAGAAAAATATAATATGCTAAATAAGACTGCATGCTGTATCACAGAGGCAAAACCTAACTTTGCTGAGAGAATGAATAAGATGGGTACCATCCCCCACTGAAAATTATGTTGCTAATGCAGAGGTTTGTGAGCCATTAAATATTCCTTCTCTGCAGATATTATTTCTCCGAATGCATTCTAAAGCTAGATAAGCCTTTCTGAATGCATACTGTAGAGTGAGTATAGTAAGAATTCTCTATGTAAAAATATTTTAAAATGCATTTTTATAATACTTCCTTTTTTTTTATTAATGCCTGCCATGATGAGACAGATGCTTTTGTATGTAATTATTTTAGAAGGTCATGGCTGTTTTACAGGTGCACCATGGGATTAAACAAATAAAGCCTATTAATAAAAGTAAAGCTAAAGCTATCTGTGGAATTCCCCAGTGAATTAATAACCTTTGGCTCTATTCTATTAAGCTTAGGTAAGTGTGAAAGTTCTTAACCAATGTATTGTCAGCTCTGGATGTAGGGCCACATGCCCTTTAGGGTACATAATGAAATCCAACAAACCAGTGCTCCAGGCACAGAAATATTACCGACAAAGCTATCTTTACACAAACCCAATTACCATCTTGTAGTTTCATTAGTTCATCAGATCAAAAGTATAAATCTAGAAAGATGTAAGCTGTGCCCTGTGTGTAGTCCTGGGGTCCTTCTGTGTCTGAAAACCCCTGGTGGGCACCATGATGGTTGGGCAGGTGCCTGGGTGCTCTGCCAGGCATGGGCATGCTCAGTGGCTTAATACAGATCTGATGCCACCAACAGCTACAGAGATGCCTTTTTAGTGAATCAGATGTATTTATGGTACTTATCAACATACATGTCTGCTTAAAAATATTAGTGTCAACCCCCAAAATATATTTCAAGCCTCTCTGAAAAAAAAAGTAACATAAATGAGCAATATCCTGTCTCACCCCTCTGTCATCTTTCCCTTCAGTGTTTTCACAACACAAGTCATTTTGTATGCTGGATGCAGAAATCTCGTCCTTAAAAGTGAGACTTTCATTAGAGAGTCAAGAAAGGTGAAGATTTAAAAAAAAAAAAAAAAAGTGTCCTAGTTTAGGTCTTAATATAGTGGGTTTGGGGGGGGGGGGGTGTTTAGTTGTTTTGTTTTCTTTTTCAGGGGTAGAAGGGGTTGATGGCATCTTCATAAAATAAAATATGGTTATATTCCTGGGTGACTAAGACAAAAAGTAAAAGAAAGTAAAGAAAGCTTATTTCTGAGAAAATTTTACAGGGAGCCTTTCTTATTAATTTTTCATTCTCTGTGAACTAGGACAGTAAGAGAGTGCAATGTCCTCCTCTTCTAGGAATTGTGCTTAATGCTTTGCATAAAGCTATATGACTGACCCATTATGCTGAAACATCTGTTTTATACTGACATTAAAACAGGAATATATTTTGTACCTGCAGGTTAAGGAGGAAGACTTCAAGTCAACTGTCTCTTCCACAAAGGTAAATAACTTCCAGGTATACTGGAATAATGTCAAAGATACATAAATGACACAAGCTCATTCAAATAGTTACCCTTAAAATCTGCAAATATATTACTCTTTTTGATAAGGACAAAGAAGTTTAGAATTTGAGTCAACAGAATTGTTGTTAATAGACAAAAATTATGTTAATAAAACATAACTCTAAATATGATGCATATTTTATAGGGTAAAATGATCCTATAAATGACCTCCCGTACTTTTGCATGTTACATAATTTGCAGACAAGTTATTACATACACATTTTATGCTTATTCTACATATAATTTTTGTTAACTACATACTTGTCCAGCACTGACTGAAGGCAATACTGTTTTTCAAACAGCAATTCAAGAGTACGACAATATTTTTTTTTATCACATTTACATTACTACTTTGTGTGATTATTGTTAGCAACTAATATAACAGTAGCCTTCATTTTAACAGTAAATTTAGATTAAAAGAAGTTTTCATTCATATAATATAAAGCTATGAAAAACATACACATTTTCCTAGAAAGCATAGTTGAGGCTTTTTTCTCTGATGGATCAAGTATACAGCAGCTACTCTTTACAACTGCAAAAAATAAAGCAACATTCCATGCAGAGGTCCACCTGTACACTCCTTGCCCCATACCCTGCAACCTATAGGTAGTAATGTCTTGCCAGGGATCATGTCTGTTAGGCTCTGTACAGGTGCCTGAAGATAGCTGTGGCCATTATGAGGCCATCATCACCTCTAACAGGTCTTTTCCCCTTCTCTTCACAAGCATGGATTTCTTGAGGATTAAAGTGACTCATCTCCTTGTCGGGATAATTCAGTGACAGATCCCAGACCACCCACCCCAGGGTGTGAAATATCTGCTGGATCCACTGCTCAGAAAGAATGTGGAGACATCCTCTGTCAGACTTGGCTGACAGAAGGTACCACTGGAGCCCTCTGTGGGCAACATGTAAAAATCTGACAAAACCCCATAGAGCTGGAATGAGATCTTTTCTGAATTCTTGAAAAATTTCTCAGAACAACACAAGCATTTCACCTAGATATTGATAATATAGTTGATATTGACTTATTTCACAAAGCAATGTGTGATCTAGATGTCTAAAACACACTGTCTCACTGAAGTGGTTCCCCCTTAATTTTACCAATCATGATTTGTTAATCTGTATTAATTTTATACAATAAAACCACGAAGACTAAAACAGTACATAAAAAGTTTATCTTTATTCTTTTGGGTTGTTAGCAGTTTAGTTATTTTTGGTAAAAGAACTTTGTGCATGCAGTTCATTATTATGCCATGAGCCAAGAGTTCTATAAAAGCAGTAGCCCATCTATATTCTAGTTCATTTCTATGAAATTCAAGGTATTCCACTGTCCATTGCAAACGTTCCCTAATCATTTTAATAAATCTAGAATAACAAATTATATTTAAAGCACTTCTACTGTGGTATGAATCAACAAGAAAAGCAGACATTGCGAGACTAACACCAGGGAAAAGCAATGATTCCATGACTATGATTACCCTGACAATTGACAGACAAGATATAATTTCAAAATAAATCCTTCTATCTTTTTTCACATGTAAATACCTACCTACTGACCATAAAAAGAACTGTACTGTCCAATTATTTTAAAATTATTCCTTAATAAAATATGTTTAATATATTTAGCAGAAATTTGCAATTATTAATTCACATTGTATCTTAGGTTTCCCAACAATATCATAGACAGCAATAAAAATTACTAACAACATCAGGATGTGTAGTTTCTTATAAGTATAAAATGTTATAAATTAAAACTATTTTCAAAACAAGAAGAATAGCTCAGTAGATATATATTATAAAAGGGTTTTTTTCAGCCCCACATTTTAAGTAATATATTTGTCCTGTGTAGTCTGTTTCTTTACTGCTCATTTGCTGATTACAAAACTCAAACAAAATAAAACGTATAATAGCAGCAAACTATTGCTTACTAGTATGATGGTCTCTCCAAACATTTTTTTTCTTTTCATCACTCACATGTCTTCCCATCTGAGATTTTAACAGCAGTATGATAATAGCAGCACACATGCATCTGTTAAAGCTTCCCAATTATTACAGGATATATCAAATTATCTACTGAAATGTTGTAAGCTACACTTACTAGGGTACATATGTGATGTGATAAATACAGTACTTGGATCATAATCTCTTTGTTCAAACAGATACCACTGCATAAAACAACTGATTAAATAACAGAGGATATTTTACTTATATAGTGTAGACCTTAATTATAAAAAAGTTACCTAAATCACAATGCAGGAAAAAGCTGATTTAAGTACATCCTTTTAGTCATCTCAGCTTTCTAAGAAAGACTGCATCATATACAGTGGAAACTGGACTAAAGTGCCATTGGAGGTCAAAACCACCTCTGGTGTATGTATTTTGTGTCTCTGGCATGCCCCATCCTTTCAAAGTATGGATATTTTAGTCTGAGGTTTACATTAAGGTATTATTTGCCCCAAATAGTACTTTCTTATCAATTTATATATGTAGCTTCGATTATTGTCCTAAGTGGGATCATATCCCAATGTGAAATAAGTATAGAGACAGACTCTGGAATGAAGTATGGAAGCTACTCACAAAATTATAGGGTCTGCAGTTAAAAAATGAAAAAAAGACTACCACTTTTTGTTGTTGTTGTTTCAGTAATTCCCTGTAGGCATAATTTGGCATTGGTAGCTTTTCTGTGAAAAGTACTGTTTAAATCTCCCAGGAATTATGAAATATATTGAATTGCAAAAATAACTATGCTTTTTACATAGTTTCCCATTTTTCAAAACAAGAGTTGTGCGTACAGTATCATTTAGTTAAATTACTGTATCTATACTGGACTGTATAATAACAATTACTAAAAAGTATCAAAGAAGTGTATTAAACCCAAGAGATTAAAATACCAACCTCTCTTCTGTAAAAATTATTCCTTTGTTTTGTTTTCTGATAAATTTTGTACCTACGCTCTGCTTTTTTTTTTTTTTTATCATTTATTGTTGATTTGATCTAGATCCTGAAGTTTAATAATCCAGAATCTTGGGTTTCTCCTTTTAGAAGTGTCTTAAAGAGAACTATGTTCACATTATGATGCCATAATTACACATTCCTGACATCCATGTTCCTCTGCAAGAGCATTTTTATTTATTTTTTTTCCACAGCACAATTACACACAGTAGCATGTGAATTAAAGCAAGTAAGATCAGGAAAGGAATATTCACTTACAGAACATATATAGGAAATTACATGTACACAGGGGATACACTTACTCCACAAAAATAAAGACTTATTAGGAATGATAACTTCGTAATCCTTTAAGGCTTCCTACTGTCTATGTAGAAATTTTGTGTGTTCTCTTACTGAGTGCCAGCTGGTTAATAAAAACTATTCTTCTGCAAGGTTGTTTCCCTGCTACAGACTGAGAGTTTGCTCGTCAAAGATCATTGTCTTGGTACGGGCACTGACTGTAGCAGTGGGTAAATATGTAAAACTTGCAACTTCAACATAATCCTCCAATAAGACTGTAATGGGCAAAAATGTCATTTTCCCAGGCTTGTGAACATTCATCATGGATAACCTCTGTCTTTCACTTTTTATTTCCCTTTCCATCCTTCTCCTTGCCTTCTTTTTCTGATTTGTCATCTTCATACTTTTCTTTTTCTGGGTTTGTTACACTGTCATAAGAAGGTGGAGATGAGGTGGGTACAGACATATCCATTTTCTCTGGAGGGGAGTTTTCACTTAGCTTACCAATAATCGTATCTTTTTTGATAAGCAGGTCAACCCCATCCTTCTGATACATAAATGAAAGTTTCTTTACTGACTGTCTTAAAAGATAACATCTATAAGCACGTTGAATTATAGTAGCAGACACTTCCTCTTGTTTTCGCTTCAATGTGGTTGTAATTGGTTCATAGGAGACTTTAGAAGGATTGGCTGCCATAAACCGATCTTCCATCTGTACTCTGAGAGCGTCCATCTCATCACTTTCCCCCAAAACACGCTTTGTGAAAGCAAACAAGATGTCAAGGCAGTGAATTCTGTCACCACTTACCATGGGC
>JAOEGS010014677.1:63664-97127 GCA_025447755.1 Corythornis vintsioides | reverse complement strand
GCTCTGCACTGGTTCTTGGGGCTGCTCTGCACTGGTTCTTGGGGCTGCTCTGCACTGGTTCTTGGGGCTGCTCTGCACTGGTTCTTGGGGCTGCTCTGCATCCCAGAGCAGTTCCCACAGCACGGACCCACCCGCGGTCCTGCCCTTCACCCCCAACAGCCCGAGAGTCCAGACCCCGTTCGCACGAACAACTTCACCTGCTGTTTCCTTCTGCTCTGCGTTTACCCAAAGCAGCTTCATTCATTCACTCTGGGCACCACCTCCCATCCTCAAAGCCACCTGCGAGTGCCCCACCCATCGCTCCCTCATCCCCTGCGCGGGGAGCAACAGGCTGCTCGCCCCGGCCGACGCCGGCTCCCTGCGAGGGCACCGCACAGGGATGCGCTCGGTGCGAGCCGGCTCCGAAGAAGTAGAGGGACAGGGAGTTAGGAATCCCAGCCGCTTAGGAGTTTCGGGATCCGGCCCTGGGCTGGTTCAGGAGAGAGGACTCGGAGTTTCCTCTGGCTCCGCGCTGCGCTTCGCTCACCCAGGGTGGGGGTGAAGGGGGCGGGGATGGTCCCTGCGCCCCAGGCAGGTGAGGACGGTCCCGCACGGGCAGGGAGCCCCGAGGAGCCCCGCTCCGGGGAGTGTGACCTGGGACGCCGCACACGGCAGTTCGTTTCCACCCCCGCCACGGGGCTCCCTCCGCTCCGCTCCCATCCCCTGCGCGACTTCGGGGCCGCTCCGCGCCGCGGAACCTTGCCGGGGCTCCCCGCGCAGCGCCGGGCACGGCGGCCACCTCCAACCTACCGTGGTACTCCTGGCCGGGCACGTAGGCGGCGGGGCTGCCCGCGATGTGGAGGGCGATGAGCACCTCGCCCTGCTCGCCGTCTCCCTCCAGCTCGCCGTGGTGGGTGCAGAGGAAGAAGAAGGGAGAGAAGCGAGCTCGGGGGGCGGCCGCCCGGCCCGCCGCCAGCAGGGCACCCAGGGCGGCCAGCAGGCAGGGCCAGCCCCCGGGGAAGCCCCGCCGCCGCTCCATGCTGCTGCCGCCGGCGCCGCTGGGGCATCCAGGGCACGGCGGGGCCGCCGAGCAGCTCCGCTCCGGGCGGGACGGGGCGGGCGTGCGGCGGGAGGCGGGAGCGGGGAGCGGGCAGGGGCGGCCCCTACGCGCCCGCCGAAGGCTGCGCCGTCCCCGCCTGCCGGGGTGCGGGGCACGGAGCTGGCAGTGCGAGGGCTGGGAATAATTTATTTCCCCCGGTGTCGGGGTGGGAGGGAGGGGAAGGTCCCTCCCCTCCTCCTCTTTCTCTGCCTCCTCCTACTCCGCCGCCGCCCGCTCCTCCTGCTCCTCGCTGCCCGCGCCGGTGTGCGGTGCTGCCGGTGTGCGGTGCTGCCGGGGTGCGGTGCTGCGAGCTGGGCTCCGCTGCCCACCCTTTGTCTGCCTCCGGGTCCTTGCCCGGGCCACCGAGTGCCCGCCCCAGCTTCTGCCCTTGCCTCTGCTCCCGGGTCACAGCCCCTGCCACTGCTCCGACCTCTGTGGCTGCCGCTGGTCCCCACCCCGTTATCTGAGTCCCTGACCCTCCTCCTTGTCCCCTCGGCCCCAAGCTTTGTCTTTCTGCTTCTACCCTCTAACCGTTTTTTGCCCTCTCCCCTGTCCCTCTGCTGCAGCTCCCTTTGCCAGGTGCATCTGTTCTTGTCTGTCTGCCTCAGTGCACCTGCCCCAGCCACAGCCCTGCCCCAGCTCTACCTGCACCCACTGCTTTTTACTTGAACTTTCCCCACTACCACCTTCAAAATGACACACAGGTGGGCTCAGGGAGATCAGTCTCTGAGTCCCTGGGGAAAGCAGGTCCCCAAGAGGGGCCTTCCACACATACACATACCCCCTGAGAAGGTGCCAAGGAAGAGGAACAAACCCAGTGGGGACCACAAAGGGAGTGAGCAGCTGAACATATAATACTGACAAGCAGAATAATTCATAAAAACACACATTTTTTAAAAAGCAGGGCTTGCAAAAGGACCAGAGCACAAGGAGAAGGGAGCAGATCTCCCAGGGTTTAAAGCATCCACCACGTTGCTGCTGTACCCAGCCAATGCCCAGAGACAGCCTGGCTGAGCAGCAGTGACATGATATAACTGGAAAGGAGAGCCTACCTGCCAGCGTCTTTGAAGTGCAAAGCTGGCAGAGTTCAGGGGCTCCCTCCTGGCTTGGTTTCAGTGCCAGAGGGAAAGGTTCCCTCCACGGAGGTGTGAGCCACATGGATGGCACCAGGCAGATGCCCTCCGTCCGGGCAGGCTGCTTTGCTGGCCAGCCTCCCACCCAGCTGACAGAGACCAAGCTCAGGGCCCAGGGGAGAGCCTCACCATCTGCCTGGCTTGCCTTTTGCTCTGCCTCTGCACCCAGCTTGGGTTCTCTACCTCCAGCAAAACTTTGCTGCAGTTTCCCATCTGAGGGGGCTGCAGCTCGCTGTGGATGGAGGGAGAGCACAGCCCCGGGGCTTGGCTGGGGAACCCAGAACAGGACCCTGCTGTGAAGCTGAAAGGGACCCGAGGTGGGTGCAGAGATCCCACCTCAGCTCTGCCTGGTGGGTGTCCTGGCCACTGCAGTGTAAAATGAGCTCCAGAGCAGCCACTGAGGAGTCAGTCTGGCTCCAAGGCTTCCTTTTTATCTGGGTTACTTATTTTGCAGCTTTGGGTATTTGTTTGTTTTGGTGGGAGTTTTTTTTAACATCTGTGCCTCCTCCATAAATTTCAATGCTTGTAAAAGTGACAGACTAATAATATCATTTCCTCGTGCCAAAATCTCCTGCAGGCAAAAGCTGTGTGGGCTTGCTGGTGAAACTGCTGCCAGTGGGACACGTTCTCCCTCCTCTTCCCTCCACCAGGAGCTCTCCAATGAGGCTGAGCCAGAGTGGCTTTGGCTGAGGAAACACCTCCGTTGTGTTCCCTCTGCCCAGCCTCTGGGAAAAGTCAGCCAGGCAGTTTTTGGGGCTGCCAATGTAGCCAACTCTCTCATTTTATACAACATGAAATTAGGAAGGGGACAACAGGCTCCAATAACTGAGGAAGGAGGGGATACTGGCTGCCTCTGCTGGGGGGTGCTCCATACCAGTTGCCAACAATACTGTTTATTTTTTCCTCCCAGAGATAATTCCCTAAATAAGCCTGTGAGTGGAGGTAGCTAATCTGCCAGCAGCTTTTGGGGCTTGGACTAGTGTTCCCTGAACTCACTGGGACTTGGATAGGGCCCTTGCTGATTAATTTTGAGCAATCTTCCTTGTTTCCAGCTGCTTAGGATCTAGAGCAGCCAGGACTGCTAGTGCAGCCATCCCACAACCTGTCTGTGTCACCAGGGAGGGCACATTCAGTAAGGGAAGTGAAAAGGGTGATGGCTCCACTTAGAAGCCTTGTGCCTCTCCTTAGCCACCTCATTCCTCAATTTCTTTCTGTTCTGCCTCTCTCCCTTCCATTTTCACCAGGCCTCTAACCAGTTCCTTGCAGGGCAAGCCAGGGAAGTGCCATGGTTATAGCCTGCCATCTTAGTGGGAATCCTGCAGACACCCTGGACCTCAGATACTCAAGGACAAAGGATTAAAAGGAACTATTTTTAACCTCAAACCCCATTTAGTCCACCACCAGAAATAGTGTAGTAGGCATTTAGCCCAGACATGATGCCTGCCTTCTCAGGCTCTGCTCATCCATGTCAAAAAGTGCTTCCCAAAACACTTCTGCACACCTTTGCTTAGAAGAGCAATGCTCGTGAGGCCACATCAGCAGGACAGGGGACCTAAGGTCCCCCAAAAAACCACAAACCCCACCATTTTACAGGACTCTAAATAGCAGAAAAACATTTGCAGGGTACCAAGGCTGTGACCAAGCCCTGTGTAAAAAAGAAGCCTCCAGACCCTGCCAATGTTTGCCTAAAGGAAAATGTCTTTCTGGTTCCAGCTCTGCCTTATACAAGCTTATTCCAGCTTGCCTTATTCCAGCTCTCACTTCTACAAGCACAATTAACCCATAACTCACCCCAAACCTCACCTGGTCTGAAAGATTTTGTTATGGTCAGAGGCACAAGCACACCCCCCTAGTTCCCTGTCCTTCCTCTGAGAAGCCTCCAGCACAAGGGGGGACCATCCCCCCTGGCTATCCCCCAGCTACACACAGTCCAGGTGGGTTTCTGCCCTGGTTTCATGTCCCCTCACTGCTCTGGGTAAATGCAGTTGCTGGGGTTTGAAGATGAGAGGTTTAGGCAATGTCTTGGGCCAGTGTTTCTCATTCATCCTTCTCCCATTGACAGCAAGGCTAAGATAATATTCTTAATTATAATAAAACAGCTTATTTGAGAAATGTGACCAAGACCAAACCATCTGGATCAAAATAAAAGCTTATAAAAATCATAAGCATCTCTATTTTCATACTCAATGGATCCAAGGTCCTTCAAAGAAATTACAACTCTTCCCTGCTGAAGGCAGAAAGCACCTAATGCTGCAGGAGATCAGCACAGGCTCTCAACCCCTCCTGCAGTACTTTTTTAACACAGAGAACAACCAGGAGGAGAGATGAGCAAAGACCATTGTCTGCAGTGGAGAATGCCATAGGTGGAATGCAAATAATTACTTAGGAGGTTCCCTTCCAAGCATGGGCAGTGGGAGGAATTCACAGCACAGATGGAGGTGGCTGCAGTCCATATTCATTTCTAGAAGTGATTATTCAGGCAATGGAGCTGCTCACTTCATTCAGGGAGAGGCTCACACCCCAAAAGCAGAACTGAAAACCACATTTAACAGGCAAGTAGCTGCTCTGGCCATGTGTCCCCAGCAGGCTTTGCACAGGTCAGGGTAGGCTGGGGACCTGGTAAGTAACTGAGCAATGAGGAGCTTTGTCCAAGCTCCTTGTGTCTGCATAAAGGCTTTCATGGAAGGATGCAGGAAAGCTCTTTCCTCACTGTCACCATGCAAAGCCCTGACACACACCTTGTCCTAAGCTTGTGAACAACTTTCTATGACAAAATCTAAGGAAACTGCCTTGGCTTTCTACATCATCAACTGCAAATAAGAAAGCTGTGGAGCACCAGGTTACAAGTCCCAAATATTCACTGTGGCATAGCATGTTACCTCTGAAAACAGGACAGCAAGTTAAGCACTTTTGACTTCACTTTTGACTATGAAATGGACTTTCCAAGTGACACCAAATGCGTTCATTTTCTACTCACCCATGCAAGCATGCAGTCTTTTCTCTGTGTGTGTTCCCTCATCAGCCAGCCAGCAAAGGCAGACCTGGTCTTGGTGCTGCTTGGAAGGCTTTCCTAAAGGAAGACAAACTGATGGTTAGAATGTAATGATAGAATAGAAATGACAGAAGAAACAGCCTTTGCAGCTGGAAGAAGGAACAAATAATAGCTCATGATCACCTCACCTCTGAAGAAGCATAGCTGTGGTACTGGCAGTGGTGGCACCCTGGGCCCTGCAGGCACTGTAACTCAGGCATGTTCTTGCCCTGAAACAGAAGGGGTGAGTTTTACCTCATAGCATCTGGCCTTCTGGAGATGGGGAATGCAGTGTATTCAGTAAAAAACACTGAAACTCCTAAGCTATCTGGGGCCATCCCACCCTTTCTTGCCCCAGACATAGACTAGAAGCAATTCCAATTGATGAGGTGGGTCTTTTCTGCCCTCTTCAACAGGTGGGGCATCAGAACCCTCAATGCATTGCAGCTGCAAGTTGGAAAGCTCCTCCTCAGTTATTCCAAGGTGTGGGGGGGTCTCTCCATAATCCCAACAGGGGAAAAGATGGGGAGGATGGGTTTGGCCATGATATAGTGAGGCTATCAGAGCAGCTGATGCTCCAGTGGTGATAAAGTTTGGCTTCAGAGAAGTTTCTGCCCTGCAAGTGCTGGACAGGAAAGTCAGTAGCAATTAGCATCCAATCAACCCTGCCTCTTCCTCCAAAACAAAGTCTCTTGTTCATGAAGCCTCCTTGTTTTCTTCTCCTATTTATGCAGAGACTTACCAGCAAGGCCTGGTGCTCTGGAGCTGCCTTGGCCATGCCAAATAACCCTTGGAATGAATCCCTTTTTTGTGCCCAGGACTTGTCCCAGTCAGATAATCATGCAGCCCTGCCTGGCCAGTTACTTGAACTTTGCTCCAAGCAGAGCCTGAGCCATTTCCCAACAAAGGCCTGAATGTGAAGTTGAGGCAACTTCCATGCCTATGTTATTACGAGATGCTGCTTTTTTGCTGGGCTAGGAACAATAGCAGCTCTTTGGCTGCTCCATTTTCCAGTGGGCTGCTGCAATAGGGATCTCCTGCAAACTGCCATCTCTTGATTTCATCAGAAAACAGAGTATTTAACTGAACACATTTTCTGTCTCGTGCATTGCTTTTCGTTCCAGTGTGTTTAAACTGGTGTTTATTTATTGCTCATTAACTTTAATGAGGTATGAATATAAAAGGGAATATTAAAAGGCTTTTCTTTCTCTGAAAGGCATTGCTTTGCAAACACTATTGGTGCTCAAATAGGTGAAACTAACCCCTTAAATTTATTATTGAACCTGTAGCCTGTAGAAAAGAATATGACTTAAAAAACACCCAAAGCAGGGAACAAGTATTAACATCTTCCTGCTGTCTGGGTTAATAACAGATGTAAGGGTGAATACTTTCAAAGGGTAGAAAGTTTTAATGTTTTTGGTACCCTATATATTTTATTTTTATGAAATTGCTTTAAAGATTTAAATCTCCCACAGCAAATAAACTATGCTCATGCTACAAACAAGGTAGTTGTGGAAGGAACTTGGAGCTTAAAATTATTCTGAACATCCCTTATGTATAAAAATAAAAATTACTGAATACAAACACACAACAACCATCCTGGTTCTTGCTTTTATATGTTCCTAATTTGGATGTTCTTTCCTTGCTGTGTGTTTTGGATGCAGCACAGGCAGAAGAACACCCTTCTGTTTCTGCCTGTGTGAGGAGGGACCTAAGTGCAGTTAAGGAAATTCCACTTGACTCTGGTTATTTACAATTCCAATGCTTAATCTGGGTTGGCCAAACTGATTTTTAAGATACTTTCAATAAGTAAAGATGCCTCTTTTTTCCATAAAGAGGCATCCCCTGCAGCAGGTATTCATACCCATGCCTATTGTTTGCTGCTATCCATCTGCAGCTCTGGATTTCTGTGGAGAAACATGAGATATTTGCCCATGTTACATCTGCATACTCAAGTTTCCAAGGCTTTCATTAACTTGCAAATATTTATCGTGGGTAGCCTTTATCTGAAGAATTTTTTAAATGTCAGTGACCACAAAAGGAACGTTCAGTCTGGTTTACAACCTAATTTATCTCTCCACTTTGCTACTCGAGCCTGAATAACCCCAAGCACCCAAGGTACACAGAGCTCACAGGCCAGGGCAGTTCTCACCATTTACTTTGTGAAGGAAAGTGGGATGTAAATCCTGAGGAAGTCTATAAAGGGTATTTGTTCTGTTTCATCTAAGGATCACTATGTTTTCAGAGACCTGGAGAAGATAGTCCTTCTTATTTAACGAGCACTAAATTAGCAGAGACCTGGAAACACATTTTACTGCAGGTTTTGAAGGCTTTCTCTTAGCACCTCTGCATTCAAAATGTACCTAAAATGTACAATTTGTGTGAGAAAAAGTGCATTTATGCACTAAACTCAATTCCTTTTCCTTTTCCTTTTCTCTTTCTTTCTTTCTCTTTCTCTTTCTCTTTCTCTTTCTCTTTCTCTTTCTCTTTCTCTTTCTCTTTCTCTTTCTCTTTCTCTTTTTCTCTTTCTCTTCCTCTTCCTCTTCCTCTTCCTCTTCCTCTTTTCTGCACAGTCATTCTACTTTTATTTCATTTCATCTTCTTGTCAATTGGAAAATTAGTTGTTTTTCAGAGGAAACCCTAATCAAGAAATATGTCAGGGCCATAAAGCAGAGGGCCAGCTCACAGTGCCCATGTGCATGCAGGAACAGAGTTAGGGATGGTTCCTTCCCTTCACTTTTGACACAGAAAATGACCAAAAGAAGATTGCTTGGAAAATCAGACTCATAGGTTAATTTAAAAAAAAAATAAATCTTAATTCATATTAGCAGCAAAGCATTAGGATAAGCCAGAATATTAGAGAATAAGCAGATATCTTTCATTATTCCAAATCCTCACCAGAAGTCTCAAATTCATCACTTATAAGATGAATATTCCTCCCAGCTCCCCTTAAGAAGGTCACTGAGAAATTGCTCAGAGGGGTTGTCAAAGAGAATCTCTGGTATAATCCAAGTATAAATGAGACCACAGTATTTTTATCCTCAAGAGGAATCATGGTTACACTGCTAGGGAGCAACCCAGTCACTGGGAGAAATCTGCCACGATCCCACCTCTGCCCCTGGCTTCTCTTGGTGAAATCAGAGTCATCATTTTCCTGTCAGACCCTACCAAGGGGGGAGGTTGGGCAGCAGAGCCAGGCAGTGACTGTGCAGGGTTAGATCCTGATCACAGTGCTGAGCTCCCTTCACACTCACAGTATGAAGTGGCCTTAGTTGAAACAAGCAGTCTGCTTCACCAGCTTTGAAGTGAAAGGTGGTCCTGTGATCCTGACACTGTCCCAGTGGATCACAGGGCTCCCCCAGGGATGTCTCCAGTTCAGTGCTTCTGCCCAGGACACAATCTCATTTTATAAGATTCCCAGTGCCAGAAACTCTATTGCTCTCTCCTCAGGATGATGTGAGGGCACGTTTTTAACTACTTGAGCTGTACCAAATATTTTCATTTTTAATACAATTGTCTTTCCCTCCCACACACTGGACTTTGCTCCACCAGTGCCAGGTATCAGAGCCAAGCCACAGCAAAGGAATCTCCCTGAGAAGGCACCTCAGCTGCAAAGAAGGCTCCTATTCTCTGTCTCTTCAACCTCCCCAAGTCCCAGTGAGCTCCCTGCTCAGCCCTCCACATGGTGCCAACCCCTCCAGCAGCACTCCCTGGAGAGCAGCATCCCCAGCAGATGCAGGTTCTCCCCATGTCATGCTACACAACAGTGTGAAAAGATGCCACGTGCATGAAACTGAATGGCTTTTGGAGAGCTGCCATGGAGGAGGAGAACCTGTGAAACTGCTGTCTTAAAATGTGCTGCTGGGTCATCATGTGTTGACTTGTAACAGGTTGAGAGATTTCTGAGGGGTGTTTATAGAGTTGGAACAGATCCTGGGGTGTACCTGTAAATCCCTGCTCATCTTTGCATTTCTTCTCTTTTCTCAAAGTTAATTGTAACCCTGCAGGATGCACCAGCCTCACACAAGGGACCTGGACAGCTCCAGTGCAGCCCCACTGCTCAGTTCCACGTGCCCATAGAGGAATTTTTTCCAGTCAATGTGCCAGTTCTGAGTTGCATTTTCCATAGTAGCTCCTTCTGCAATAAAAATGCATGACCAGCCTGGGTGTCTCTGTGTCCCTGCAGCACCTGGCCCACTGGCAAGGGAGTACCTGGCAAAGTGATGCCTGAGAACACCCATACCCACTGCTTTTCACTGGCAGAAGACACACAGTTGGCTGGAGGACCCCAGAATGTGTCCACCATGACCAATGGCAGCCTCTCTGCTCCACTCCCTTGCAAAGCCACAGTGCCAAGGGATGACTTCTCCTCTGGCAGATCTGCCCTTGGGGACCTGCAGGGCCATGGGAGGAGGACTCCAGGAGGGTGAGGTGAGCAGAGGAATTACTCTTGACTTTGGTTTGCCCACTAAATGTCAGCATTTCAAACACCATCCCTCCTGCCCCTTAGAAGAGGGAGCCTGAGACACCAGAGGCCTCTGTCCTGCCCCTGCCCTATGTGATCCTAACATCAGGGCAGCTGCTGTACCAGGATCTTCTCCCTGGGACACTCCAGCTATTTGGGAAATATTTTCAGGAGTTTGGACTTTTTTTGTCTCCAAACTCCTTTCTGTAAGGGTCTGTGCCACACAAGCATGTGCCACTGGCTCCTGTCCCCAGGGAGGAGGCAGGTGATGTCTCCAAGGTGACTGGGGAGACTGGAGTTTGCAGCTCAGTAACTTTATCCTCCAGCCCCTGCCCTCAGGTGGGGCTGGGGTCATGGCATTGTCTCTGCTGCTTTGTGGTCACTACACATCTTTATCAGCCAGAGCAGGGGGCTCAGAGCACTGCTTGTGGCCACACTATCTGCCTCCTTTCTTGGCTTCCCATTGCTCCTCCTTCCAGTAAGATAAGACATAAGGAGTTATCTTCATTAGCTGTACACACAGACTTCAGCCCTTGCTGCAGAGCTGGAAATCCTGGGTTTCCAGGCATGGCTGCAGCTCCCACACTGCTGTGGTGTGGCTGCATGGGGCAGCCCTGCCCTGGGGCTGCCAGGGGGTCCTCTCTGCAGCTGGCTTTGCCCATCCACTTCACTGTCCTCACTGATGAACAGCCAGCCATGGCACCCCAGGCTGAGTGAGACCAACATCCAGCCAGCCTGGTGACTCCCAGTGGGATTTTAGTGCAGGAGAAGGCACTGCAGAAGTGGCACTGCTGGTGAGATCAACTGTGAGATCTCTGTGGTTCTGGTTTGTAGGAGAAAGTGGAAATGCAGCCTGGCCTGTAGCTGCCTCTGCCTTTGTTCTGCTATGGCTGCACATCTGCTGCTCTCCTGTGGCTTAAAACCCTTGTTCCACCTCCCAGAGACATGGGGAGCCAAACCAGAGTGGCTGCATCCACCTGCCAGCAGCCTGGATCAAAACCAAAGGATGTCTGTCAAATCTTCTAGGAGCCTTGAAAGGAAGAAGATCAAGTATGGTATTCTTTTTATTATTATTCTTGCTTGCTTGCTTTGGCAAATGGGGTAGGAAAGTACCAGAAAGAGAGAGAAATGCTGAAAAGCAAACCTCCTACTGTCAGCTCCTGGAGATCAACCAGAACATTGCTCCAAGCAGCAGAATGCTGTGGTCATTTCTCTTGGAAGTGAAGAGATCATCAGCCAGTCCTGGGGAGGAGACCAGAGGAGAGGAAAAGAGACACAACCCTTTCAGATGTAGCCCTGAAAGGGAAGCCAAGGTAGCACCTTTAAATGTGCTTGGCACAGATGAAAATCACAGACAATGTGACATATTTAGAAATATCTTTGCTGCAAGAAGTGAACAGAGCTTCAGAGGCACTTGTGACATTCAGTTACAATAGTGTGTTGTGAATGATGGTGACTCCCACTCCTGAGGAAAGATCTTCTGGGCATGACTCATGGGGACCCTGCCTGGCTGAGTTATTCTGTTCCATTGCACCCTATTGTCCATTATATTTTCTCCCACACACACCAAAAATGCAGACTTCCAAGTAAATGATTCCTGCCATTCAACACATGCAGCCAGGACTGAGCCACAGGGGCTGCAGTTTGCTCCTGTACTTTCTGCCATTTGCACTCTTCTGACCACAGCAGCAGCTTTTAAGCAAGATCCCTCTGTTTGGTTTACTATTATTTGTGTTTACCAAGCCAAGCCCCTTCACTAATTAAATTTACATCGAGCTCGGCAAGATCTGACCTTTCACAGGGGTAACAGTGAGGTTACTGTGTCTGGCTTCTCCCTCTTTCGAAGATTATTGGCCAACCAAACAAAATCTTGGGGCAAGAGATGCAGAAGGTGCCCGTGGGTTTTGGCATGGCAGCTTAAGCAAATCCTGCAGGAACAGCTCAAGTGGCTCCTGCCCCATCCCCTTGCTGCTGCTAACGTCCCTCCAGGATCCAAACCAGCTGATTCAGCACATGCATCTCTGCTGCTCCACCCTTGAGCCTCAGCTTGAGCTGACTTGGGCAGATATTTGCTGTTGCTGACACCATTAGAGCAGCAGTAACCTCTGGCAGGCAGGTGGGAGACAGCTCCATCTTCAACCCCTGTCACTCTTTGCTTCACTGCTCATGAGCCTATGCCCTGAGGAGCTGGAGCTCCATTTGCAGCCAGAGCAAGCTGTTGAAAGTCAGCAATTCACCTTTCCCATATTCTTTGGGGAGAAGACAATGAAAGCAACAGCAGATTTAATATAGCAGTGTGCCAAGGGAGCTGGATTTTGAAAATCACATATGCAATAACTCACTGGCCAGTACCAGGAGCTATTGATGGCATCTTTCCTCGCCACAGTCGTCTGAGTCTAATTCCCTCAACGGCCACTTCCCAGCCACAATCACCACTTTATTGCTTCTTGTTTTCATGCACTTCACCCACTGAAAGGATGTTACCCAGCTGCCTTCGTGGTGCTGGGTAGAGGATGCTCCCAGGTGGCAGAAGAGTGCTGTATCTCATTCCTGCCTTTCCTTACAGTGACACTCATAACAAAACCATTGATGAATTGTTTTCTTCCTCCAGGCTACTGGGTACGTGAAGGATCAAAGCAAAAGTACATTTTCATAACTCCAGGTGCTTAAGGAAAGTAATAAATATCAATAATGCTGTGGGCTGAGCACAGACCCTGTGCCCAGGGACAAAGCATTTCACAAGCACAGGTAAGAGATGTTATTCATATTTTAGACAAAGGGAAGCTTACAACCCAGCCAATAGATAATATTTTTCCTTCGGTATGCTCAAAGTATTGGAACAAAAGCTACTTGAATAATACTGCATTTGGCACAGTTCTGCACTATGCACTCCTGTGTGTGGCTCCAAAGCTGTTTGCTGCTCTTGGGTGACAGCTGCTGTGAGTGAAATTTCTGGGCTCGGGACTACAGCTGGAGACACATCAATGCTCTTGTATACTGGTACAGTCAGGTCCCAGTAAAATTCCTTACTGGATGAAAGGCATCCAGCTCTTGTAAGCCTCTACACAGGCTGAAACAGGAGGGGGCTTGTTGGGCTGGGGCTGCCAGGAGGGTCCTCTCTGCAGCTGGCTTTGCCTTCCCAGCTTGCATTGGCCTACATGTCTGCTTGTGAAGATTCCCCACCTTCCACATCAGCCCCCAGAGATGTGTGTGCATAAGTGTGACCCTCTGGGGTCAGGTGAGCTGTCTGAGGTTGTGCCCAAATGACACCACGTGCAGGGCAACCTGGTGACCCACTGACCGGCTGCGGCGAAACCGGAGGGGAAGACTTTGTTCTTTGTTTCAAACAGTGTTTCCCCCCCTGTGATTAAACTGCACTGCAGCTCATTAACTATTCAGGTGTTGTTTGCATCTTTAGAGAAGGAAACGCGAGATGACAGACTATTTAACAAGTTCATTTTGAGCACAAAATGTGTTTAAGGCAGGAAAAAATATTACTTCATGCGAAACTCGGGTCAGCGTAATTGCAGGTCTGACTGCTTCCAAGATGAAAAGCCTCTTTCTTAATTCAAGGCAAATGTAGCAGAAATAATGTTTAGAAAGGAGGTGCAGGTAGGTACACACCAGGGAGTACAATTTTAATATCCTGAGTACAAGGTTTTGTAAGGCTTTGTCTGACCCTGTGTTAACACACTCGCTTACATTTCATCTGCCACATCCATCTTGGTCGGGCTCTTTCCCCCTGTAATTCATTTGCTCGTCCTCACCTTAGGGCTGATGCTCTTGGCCCAGTTCATGTCTTCTCAAGGCCCACGGGGTGAGCTCTGGATTCATCCTCCACAAGTAAAACCACTCATGGTTATGCCAGTCTGCAAGTGTGGGCACATTTTCAGCACCAGGAAAACTCACTGTGTGGTCCAGGAACCTGCCATAAAAAACATGCAAGGGGAGCAGCTCCTTAGTGGAGGAAGCTGCAGGGAAGTGCCAACAAGCCCTGAAGTTCAGGGCAGAGACACACCTGATGATCCAGCCATGCCTTGCTGTGGAGTCAGAGTCCTCCCAGGCACAGTCTGTGCTGGTCACAGCCCAGTCCTGCTGCAGGGTGAAGCATCACAGGCTGGGCTGGGTTTCTGCAGCAGCCAGAAGCATCCCTTGAGGTGCTCTCACCACCTCTGTCTGTCAGAACTGGCCCAGCACTGTCATCAATCACAAGCTCTTTCCTTCCCCCTCTGCAGGCTGGTTGACAGGGGTGCCCATTCCAACACAGAAATCTCTGCTCAAAAAGCAGTGTAGGTCTTATGAGGGGGTAATAACTGGAAGGAACATGAGGATGAGGCTTCTTGTCACCTTGTGCTGCAGCTCTTAGTGCTACTCCCATCAAGGTTTTCAAGCCTGGGGCTCCATGGGAGCCAGGCAGCCACCTGGACACTGAACTGTGGAGAGGGCAGGACAACTGCTCTGATGTTTCCTCAGTAGTGATTTATACCCACATGGGACAGCCACCAGGATGGGGGGGCTTCAGGGAGGAAAGGCACAGCTCAGCCAGGAATTTAGATAACCTCAACCACCCATCACCCTCCTATAACTGCTCAGCATCCCCTGAGTGTGGCTGAGTAAAGGGCTGCTGCCCAGTCTGGGTCTCAGCAGCCTGATTGGCTCCTCCATCCTCTCTGTCCTTCACCTCCTCAGGCTGTGTTTGCTCTTCCAGCAAGCCCTGCAGAGGGGCCCCGAGCACCCCGTGAGCTCTGACAGAAACTTCTTGGGAAGTTGAGAACCTGCTGATGAGCTGCAATATCCCCTGTTGGAGGCACTGGATTTTGTGCTGTTTACCAAGTCTCGGTAGCTCCTGGTCCAATGTTTAGTAAATGTCTCTCTCTGCAGCTTCAGCTGATGTGTGGATGCAGGCGAGCTCAGATGCTATTTATTCCACAAGTGAGAAACGACTTGATAATTTATGGGTTGTAAACCCAAAGTTGTACAGGTTTTTTACCTTAGGGAGAGAATAAATACACGTCTCATTTCAACACATTTTAGACAATGTGCTCCTTTTTAATGGCTTCCTTTGATTTTTACTCTGAAATATGTAGACACTTCCTCCTAGGATTCTCATATGGGAGCTTCATGCTGTTCTGTCAGGTTGCATATTTTCCCCCTGAATTTCTTAGAGAAGATCTCGCTCATCTGAATTACAGAGATGTTATTGTTGTGTTGTCACTGTGAATAGGGAGTTTAGGCAAAGATTTTATTTGGATTAAAAGAGTTGGAGAACAATCACTGCTTTGCCAATGAGAAACTTATGGATGTTTCCAATGAATCAGAGCATATTTACTTATTTATAGATGTTGAAATCAGAGTGTGCTTTTACCTGCAGTGAAAAGAACTTGCAGATACTGTGTGAAGTGTATTTGAGGCTGTGTGCATGTTATTTGTACCCCAAGAGTAGGTTGTAGCTGTAATGGATATACATTGGGGTATTGGGTGAGGAATTTTTAGGCAGTGGCATTTGACATTACAGTTCAAGGATGGAAAAGATTTATTGATCCTTGAGTTAAATAGTGACCCTGCTTTCACCTCTTGTTAGTGCTCTATAGGTTGCATTTAAAAATGGTACCATAATGAGTCCTTAGGCTCAGGTGAATGTAAAACCTTCCCTCAGTAGATCACAGAGGAGCAAAAGCCTGAAGGAGACACTTAGCTCCACCACCTGATTAATAGAGAGGATATTTCCATTAGTTTAGGGTCAGTTTTGTGGGATTCCTCCATCTTCACTTTCCTGATAACATCATTTATTTTGATTTATAACGACCTCCCAGGCCAATATTTGTAAACAGTGACCGAAGCCATAAGTCAACATCATCTCAACATACAGGATGTCAAACTGGACAGGAAGGTTTATTGTGTCACTGGGATCAGCTTCACATCCCTGAGGCAATTATTAAACCTGGAGTACACAGAACTTTGATCCCATGTGTCTTTTAAAATGATTGGCAACGGCCAATTTTGCAAAAAATGCCATTTGGAAAAGCCATTCTCCATAGGAATCCATTGTGTCAACAGAGACAGTGTCCAGTGCAAGGTTTAGCAAACCAGCCTGTAGGAAAGGTGCTGGGGAGGGGTGCTGTGCAAAGAGCTGGGGGGCTTCCTCTGATTCCCAGCCAAGAGGAGTGGGAAATGTTCATCTCCCAAAGGAGAAACCAATTCACTCACATCAGTGCTACTGATTAGTGAGGGGACCATGGCCTGGGAAAAAGTGGATGTGTAAAAGGATAAAATGTACACTGTAAGAATGCAGTGGGACCCCTCTTTAAAACACTGGTTCCATCTCTCCCTTTAGACATGGGAAGACTGTCTATGAATCTTCCCTTTGTGGTCTTCTCCATGGTCATCTTCCCATTGGCCAAATCCTGTTCACCTTCCTTTGCCACATCCCCTCCTGCATGAGAAAGGTGCTGAAGTGGCCAGTGGAAGACATGGGCACCTCTGGGATGGGCACTAACACTCTCTTAGACCCCAAAACATCATCCATGAGCAGAGTTAGGTGCTGGAAGTTTGTGTTTATACATGTGTGAAGGCAGGGAAATCAGGGGAAAATAAGCAAAGTTAGGGAAGAAAGGAAATACAGGAGAAGTGGATCTGGGTAAATTCAGGTGAACCTCTGACTGCAAACAGGGGTCAAAAGCACCCAGCACCCCAGGGTCAGATGGGCTGATGGGAAGGATCCCCTTGCAGAGGTGCACCAGCCCACTACCATTGTTGCTTGCAGTGCAGTAACTCAGCACCAAGAAAAAAAGTAGATGGGACACTTGGGTGGCCATCTCACTGACCAGGGCAAGTCTGGGACTCCAAAGTGCTTACCTGTGCCTTGGACTGTGGACACTTGAGTGCTGTAGCTGGTCAAGGATGATGTACAGCCATGGCTTGGGCAATTAGCAGCAGTTCCTTTAGGTTGCTAATAAAGGACCAAAGCAAGTGGGTGTGGATGGGCAGAGTGGTGAGCAGCACCAGCAGCATCTTCCCTCTCAGTTTGCTCTGCTGTACTGGATTAACCAGTGCTCAGAACCTGGGAAGGCAAATGTTCAGTCTAAGCACAGCTGCAGTCCTAGCCCATGAAGTCTAAAGACAGATAACACAATTCTTTCATTTACAGATCTACTTAATTACAGAAATTCTTCCTATGATTTTACTATAGAAATAATTTCTAACGATTTCCTGGAAGAAAATTGTTTCCCCTACTAATAAAATTTTCTGGAAGGATGTAATTATACAGCTCCTGTATTTGAATTGGAAGATGTACTGCACAGTGGTGTGTCTTATGACTATGTAAATTTAAAGCCCTAAATATTTCATACTAGCTGTAAAATAACATAGTGTAATCAAAAAGTATGCCCTAGCTGGAAAGGATGGGCTTGGTGTGAAGATGATGAAAACTCATCTGTTTGCTTGGCACTGTCAGTTGGGTGTTACTTGTCTACCTTTCTTGAGGTCTCACAAGGAATTTATTGCAGACTTTGCTGCTATTCTTTGCTACCCAGCCCCATAGGTGCAGTCATCATTGTATCCACAAACCTCCCTGCTCTTCTGTGCTCAGAGGGTCTCTCAGAGGAGAACAGCACAGCCCAGGACCCTCAGGGAGGCAGCCCCGAGACCTGGAGGGGGATCCCCTGAATCAATGCTGAACTACAGCTGGTGGCCTGCAGTAAAAAACTGTATTTATAGTGATTAAAAACCTAAATATATTTACAGATAGGCAGCTATCTGCAGAGCAAATCTGCAAAGAAATAGCAGGTGAAACCTCAGCATGCTGGCCAGGCTGCTTCCTAATAGCTTCTCTGTATCAGCCCCAGCAAATGAGTATCTCCAGTGGTGTCGTTTATTGTTGCTGGCTGATAATGGGATTACTGCTCCCACATCCAAGCAGCAAGGCATCCCAAACAGCATCATCCCATGCTGAAGGAAGGACGTTCTTATCACGCCATGATTTCCCAGACTGCTCAACCAGTTATCTGTGCAGCACTCGCTGTAGAGCTCTGAGACATTACAGGATATTATCATGTTATATGAAATTCAGGTTGCTGCAGCTATAAATCAAGGGGACACCTTGTGTGGTGGCTGCTTCTCCTTGGAACTGCAGGTCTGAGCAGAGGCTCTGTTCTCAGAAAGATTAGAATGTGATTTTTTTTTTTTTTAAACACGTTGCCCATGAATTTAAAGATCATGAAAAGGGCAGGTTTAATAACTTTGGTGTTCTCTGTTTAGAAATAGTCTATGTATAGCTACAGCACAAGCTTGTCCACAGCTCCTTAAGACAATACCTCCTGCCTGGCTGCAGAGTCCCTCCTTTGCAGGACTGTCACAGGTTAGGGGCAGGGTGGCCCCTTAGACCTCTAACAGCTGCTCTCTGATAACCCCCCTCCCTCCCCCAAGGGGAAGGGAATGAGGGAGAGACTGAGCGATGAGAAAAGGAAACTAGAGCAGCTTTCATGAAAATGAAAATAATAAAATATAATAATAATAAAAAAGGAATATACAGAACTATATACAAAACTTGAACCCAAACCCCCCTGATGGTACTTAGATCACTGTCACCCCTGGTGCTGTGGAATAGGCATCAGTCCCAGACTGGGCCCAGCAGCAGACAGGAGCTGTGCTCAGGAGCTGGGTTCAGGACACACAGACTGGGAAGAAGGCAGAACAGACAGAGGCCTCCTCGGGAGCTCTGAGGAAGGAGCCGGAGAGGCCCCGAGCCAGGCCGAGCTCAGATGGCAGAGCAGCTGAGAGGGCAGAGAGAGGCACAGGGCCCTCCTGACCCCTCAGCTTAGAGCACAACATCTGTGGGCTGGAATCCCTCCCTGGCCAGTCTGGGGTCCCCTGTCCTGGCCACTCCTCCCCACAGCTCTGGCCTTTCCCTGTCTGCACCCCCAGTGTGGGGCACGAGGCCCAGCAGTGCCCTTGCTCTGCACCCCAACCCTTGGCACTGACTGTGCCCATGGGCTGGAGCAGACACTGCCTGGGACACTCTGCTGCCTGCACACAGGGCAGTTAGAACTGAGCTGGAAAGTAAAACACTGAAGAGAATTAGCTCTGTTCTAGCAAGTGGTGTCTGAGGGGAAAGAGGCCTGGACTCACTGGCAAAGGGAGGTTCCTCACTGAGTCTGAGCTCCTCAGTGGAGGGGAACCGTGGAGGCTTGGAGATGTTAGCTGGGTTAGTCTTAGTCTAGCCTTGCACAGCCTGTGAAGATCAGGAAACCCAAACCTGTGGGTGCTCAGAAGAGCTGGTATTGCCCTGGGCACTGTGTGTTTATTAGCACAGCTCTTACCTAAGCCCTTCTCTTGTGTTCTTTCTCCATAAGGAGTGAAAACTGCATTTGTTGAGCACAAGAGGTTGGCGTAGCCTTGATGGAGAAACTACATCTGGAAGAGAAACACCAGCTTCAATAACCAGAGAGCTGAGAAAGTACTGCTAAGTGTAACAGTTGGAGTAATGGCAACTGAGCACCAAAGGTGAAAACCAAAAAGCTTTGCTCAGCTCTGCACAGTTGGTCCCAGCTTTCCAGTCTGCCCCAGTTAGAGGCTCAGCTGGAGCCATCTCTGCTGGGCTGCTATGAACATTTCAGCAATGATCTTGTCTCCTTTTGCTGTATTAATCACAGCCCGACTGAATCAGGGCAGGCAAAGGAGACTGGGGTGAAACATTAGGATATATTTATATAAACTTATCCCTAACTGAGCTGTGAGAAAGTCAATTCCATTTCCAGGGATCAAGATGAAGAGGTGGGCTCCTATCATTAACCTCAAGTGTATCTAGAGCCACTGGAATCAAAGTCTCTGGCTCTGCCCCTCAAATGCTGTTAATCCTCAGAATTTAAAGAACTTATAATGAGAAATCAAAGCTAAAATTCCAGCAACAATGAACTAATTCTCCTGATGGCCAAATACGCTTAGCAGCTGATCCCAGGAGATCAGGCTAAAGCAGGAGATTTTCCTACAGACTTTTTACCTGTGCTGTTGGTTCTTTTTTTCACAAAGTGATAAATTAATTGAAGAGACCAACTTTTGCACAGTCCCAGACATTTCTATTTCACCTGAGTTTTTAAAAATAGACCCAAGGGGGGAAATGTCAGGTTATAAGCTTGCAGCAGGCTTAAAAACTCATGTATGCCTCTCCTTGGGACTCCCAGCAAACAAAGGGAAAGGGAGTTACTGGATGTGCTGGGGAAAATGATCTTAAGGGCCCTGTAAGTTAAAAACCATAGTTTGTGAAAAAAAAAAAAACAAACAAACAAAAAACAAACCCCAACCCTCAGGCTGATGCAGTTTATCATTTAGGATTCACTCCATACACATAGAAGGCAAGGAAAAAAAGTTTTACAGCATCTAAAACGGAAGGATGGCACTTCATCATGCTCTGGAAAAGTACAGAGAGCTCTGAGTGTGCACATAAAAGTAACCATTTAATAGCAAACTTCTGCTGCTTACAAGTTCAGGCTTTAAAATGCCCACAGACTATAAAGGCTTGTAATACCTCAGTAGGTTATTGCCTCTGAGAGGTGTTGCCACTTCATTATACATCTGCTCATTGTTCAAAAGCCTGGGATGCTAAAGATGTGCTTTCTTCTGCCTGAAATAATGCCTGAGACATGAGTGAGGAGTGAATGTATGGAGTATGCTGCTCATGAATAAAAGATGCTTGCAGCTAAGCAATCCAGAGTGTTCCTCTCTTAGGGGATTAATGCTATTCATCAGGAAATTTTAAAGAATGATTTTTAGACACTTTAGAAAAAAATAAATTAAAAACCAAGAAACTACAAAAAGGAGGAATCCTATTGTTTGGGTAATGGTGAGGGTATTTCAGTTGAGGGGATGGTGGGGAGGGATCTGGGAAGGACATCCAGCCTCACTGCCATCATGGGAGACATGTCAGTGCTGTCCCTTGCCCCAGGCAGAGCGGAGTTCTCCATAGCAAAGCACCACAGGCCCCCCTTGCATTTGCTGGCAGGCAGCAGTGTGGATGGGCCCAGGGAAACTCACCCTGTGGTAGAAGCTGTGCTGAAAACATGGACTCTTCTAAGCTCACAGCACTGCTCTGACACTTCAGAGGAGGCACCAGCACAGCCAAACACTTAACTCCCACTCTCTTGCCTGGGTGAGCTCCTGCCTACCCTCAGCTGTCTGAAGAGGTGATCCTTTGAACCAAGAGGGACACCTCCCAGCCCCCCCTTCATGGCCCCACAGCCTGGGGACACACTTCAGTCACCTCTGGGCTCAGCTCCCCTGAGAGCAAAACTCCTGGGCACTGGCTCCCCAGCAAGCAGCCAGCTGGGCATCACCACAACTGCCTGTGGGCTTCCCTGGGGTAGGGCTTGTGCAGGATGGATGTAGCACAAGTGTGAAACTGCTCTGCTGAGGTGTAACTCCAGACTGGCACCCACGCCGTGCAGCACCCGTGACAGCCAGGCCAGACGAGAGAGAAGGGGAATGTGCTGCATATGCTGCCACAGGCAGCTCCTGGCAGCACAGCCACTGCAGCTGCTTGGCAGCAACAGCCATTCTGGAGACACCAAAACCTGTGGCCACGTCACCCACCCGGCTACAGAGTTTCCAGGGGACTGAAAGCTGCTGGTGGAGAGCAGCTGTGCATCTCCAGCCCAGCAACACATGGAGTTAACCCAGCTTCCTCACAACAGCAAGGGACTTGGAAGCTTGCAGATGCCTCAGGTGAGGGCCTGAGCTGCTGCCAGTGCTCCCATGTTTGGCTGAGGGAGCAGCTACAACCAGTGATCTTCAGGTCCCCTCTCAGTAGCACAGCAGCAAACTCTCATGGGCTCTGGCCGGGGCTGTGAACAAGCCTGGAAGTGATGGACAGATGTCCCTCTGTCCCTCTGCCTGTCCCAAGCCTCAGTGGCATAGCCAGGTACAACCAGCTGAAGTGAACCTCCTTCATCCTGAACATCCTTGGAGAGGACGGGTTCTGTATGTAACCCAGCAGAAAAAAAAAGGGAAGACCCCTGTGTGCCTGTGACAGGTTTATCCTCCAGGTATCACTTCCTCATCTTACAGTCCCCATAACACAATTTCACATTTTCAGCTCCTGAAAAAGATGTTTTGCTTTTAACTTGGCAGTGAATCATCACATTTGTTTTGTGAAGAGTCACAAAGAACCACAGCCCTGAAAATGTGAGAACAAATGAAAAATACTCCACTTTCTCTAAGGCTGTGGCTCTGGCTGCAGGGTTAGCACATGGCAGGTTGCAATTCTAGTTTAAGCAGCTATCCATTTTATTGCAGGAAAAATACTGACACATGTGCTGTACTTTTTGGCTTCTAAACAGCAGAGTAAATGTATATAAAATTGAGAGGTGATGTGTAATACATGGAAAGAAGGCATTTTGACCCATGCAGCAAAATGGAATGTATGCAAATTAGCTATTTATATGGAATAAAGTTGTGCTATATATACTTAAATGTGCTTGCTCAGAAATCTGTAATTCCACTAAGGAATAGTCAGTCTAGTGATAATGAATCAGGGTTTTTAGAATGAGGAACCTTTTAAGGTTTGAGCCAATAAATATCTAAAATATGGAGATTAAAAATAACACTGGAATACACATAGTAGCCAAATGAAATCATCACATTTCTGCTTAAGGAATGAAGTATTCAGCAAACTTCATTTTCCTTAGAAATACTTTGCTTTAAATTCCATATTTTCTTTTACCACATTTTTCACTTTAAAAGCCTGCATGAGCTTTTGTGCTGTTGCCAGGCTTATTTTTTCTTTATATACAGGTTCTTGCCATGGAGATACATCCCTGACATGAAGGCATCCAGTATAGGAAATGACATGCAATGCCTTATTCTTCTAGTTTAATTAATGCTCTGACAACTTGGCAATAAGGCTACAGTGAAGAAAAGGTCTCTGCAGGGAACTGCAGGTTTTGAGCAATAAGAAAGCTGTCAAAATTTTACTATATATCTATAGTAACATATCGAACATCCAAAGATTTCTGGAAGGCATCTGTAGAAAAGAATTCAAAAGAAAAAAGGTTAGCATAAAAATGATGTTCCTTAACCTAGTAAAAAGCAAAGCATGACTTTCTCAGCAGCCAGAGCTGGAGCTGGGTAAGAAGCCTGTGCAGACTTCAGTCGTTCCAAGCAAAAAGAAATTGCAGTTTTTAATGAGCGAGGACTGTTTGACAGCAACAGGCAAAGGGATGAGCCCTGTTGAGACTGGTTCTCCTCTGTGATTTAAACAAGCTGAATGAAGAGTGGGTGGCTCTGTCCCACACACTGATCCATGCAGCCTTTCTGGATCTCTCCAACCAAACCTGCAAGCCCAGGTCTCAGTCTCTCCACAGGCTTTCTTAGCTGGAAGTACAACAGCAGCACCTTGGCACGAGGGCAGGGAAAGGTCTCCTCTCTCTCTCTCTCCTCTGACTGGGTCAGTATTTTGGGTAGCATCAAAACTGGCACCCCCAAAGGAGGCAGCAACAGGTCTAAGATCACCAGAACCCTGTGGTGATCCATGCCCTACCAAGAGTCTATTTGATATTCATCATCTTCCTGTGCTCTATCACCATCCCCACCTTCCCAGGCAAGGAAATTGAGCTGGGAACAGCAGACCAAGCTCACTAGCATCTGATTTCCTCCAGTATCTCCTCATCTTTTCAGCTGTGAACATGCAGGGATAGCACTGTCTTGGCTGATGGATGAGCTATTCTTTATCTACTGATGGAAAACAGCTGTCCACACTCACACACTTAATTGCCTTCTGCACCAACAATTCACAAAGCTCTGCCATCCTAGGAAAATATAAGCCAAATACATATTTATGTATCATTCTGCAATCAGGAATTTTGCCTCCCATAGCATGAAGGCTTTCAAGACAAGGGAAAGCTTATAGTTGTCACAGACCACTCACTACAGAATAGTTTGAATTTCCAGTCTAATCCCCTGCCTCCCTGCTTTTTATTTCAGTGAAGAGATTAACTTATTTCTGCAAATATATCCAAAATTAAATAGAGCTTCAGTCTCTTCAAGGGCCTGATTTTCAGAAGGTACACAGGAGAAAACAAAAGGCCACCACCAAAAGTGTTTGTAACTGTACAGAAGAGTACTTAGATACACAGATAGCAGCTATTTAAAATACATGCTATTCAGAGCTACTGCTGGTGTGAATACCAGTGACTATAATAAGATTATTTGGGTTTTTTCATGATAAAAACTCTTAGCTACTCAGAATTTTGCCAAAAATTAGCAGTTCAGTTCAATTTCTCTTTAGTGGGTAAGTCTGCATTACTAGTTTCCACTTTGAGGGTAAAATAATTTTAGCAAACTCTGGTTAATTATGGAACTGAAAACTAAAGCCAATGTTTTATCTTGTGATGCTGACATCAAAATGTGATTGTTTCAGTGAAAAGTTCTGTCACTTTTGTGCTTTGGAGGAAGTATTAAGATTAGATTGGGAGGAAAGGAAAAGTGGAACCAGTTTAGAGCCAATTTATGTCAATTTAATTAATAACAAAACCCCCAAACCAGTCTCCTTTCACTTGAAAGGTGAATGGTGAATGACAGAGGTACTGCTGAGGACAACTCTGCAGCAACTGTGACTACTTGCACAAGCATCATATTTACTTTTCCTATAATCAACCACAAAAACTCCACCCCACTTCTGAAATTAGATGAGATTTTGTTGAAAGGCTTCTAAGCCATTGGAAAGCAACAAGCTCAGGGTACACAAACCTGTCTCTTTAGCAACACTCCAGATATGTTCTCTGTAGCTTGAAGAGCAGCACTGAAGAAGCTCTTTAAGGTTCCTGCACATGCCCCAGCCCCAGGTTATGCCAAGTGAAAGACAGGGGAGGAAGCTGCCCTCCCCTCCCCAGGAGCCAGCAGCCAGGGGTTTGTGTTTGTTTACCAGCAGGGAAACTGCTTGGCTTTAGCTCTTCTCATTTTCCATGTCATTCCCCCATCCCAGCTGACACTGCTCTCACAAGTTGCAGCAGAACTCCCAGCTATTTGTTGTTTCTAATGATTTGCATCCTAAAGGAATAACCAACAACAGCACAGAAAATGTAACTGTGAGAAAATGGGATGTGAGATTTGGCTGTGCAGCTGAATCCAGGAACTGCTCTAATTGCAGGTCAGGAGCATCATTTGCCACCCTTGTAGATATTTTGCATATTCACATCTTTCTGTTTCAGGCTTGTTGCTGGAGATTCTAGAGCCTGCTGCTGGTGCCCAGAGCAGCATCATGGACAGCACGTGGCACTTGCTTCCTCACACAAACCCCTGGCACAGATGAGAACTTCCAGTGCACTGGGTGTAATGGGATACAAGAAAAAAAAATGAGCTGGGATTATACTGGTGGAAATGGGAGAGAGGGAGAAACAGCCCCACCATAAATAATGTAAAAACTCTAAAGAGAAGCAATGAAAACAGCAGGAATATGATCAGTTTTTGCCACCAGACTGGTGAAAAACTTTCCTCTCTGCTGTCTCTTGGGTACTTTCTTCTTCTGCTGAGTTCTGTAGAGATGCGCTCCCTCACCTGGCCAGGTTGTCTTAATGAGAGGTTATGTACCTTGCTCTTTGCTATTCTTGCTTTCCAACTATTCTTTTGACTCTTAGGATTTAGGAAGTACCTGTGTTAAAGTTCTCATTACCTATGTGCAGGCAGGAATGCACAGCTCCAGAAAAGCCTGCCAGCACAGCTCTGCTTCCCAGCCCTGCTGGTCCTGGGTTATTCCTCTGAGCTCGCTGAGCAAAGCACATGAAATAACAAGCAGCTCTTCTTTCCCTGAGCAAGGATCAACTGGAGAAAGAAAAAGTATTTGCATATTAGAAACCCTGTTGTGTGTGTGCCAGGAAATCAGAACACAGGTGCTGAAGGAATGGAGGCAAAACTGCACCTGGGCTGTGCTGCTTCTGAAGAATCCCTTCTGCTGCACCACTGGCACTGGTTTTCATCTGCATTTCACCAAACAAAGCCAAACAAGCACCAAGACCAAGACAACAGGCTACACAACATTCATGGTGAAACCAGGACCTGGCAAAGAATCTTGCTGAAGCTGAACACCTGCCCTGGACTCAACACACCCACCCTGGACATCCACACAAGTGCTGGCAGGACAGAAGACAGTAGGTGGCAGGAGGTTACTTTGACAAACACACCAGTGCCAGAGGGGCCACTGGGAGCCCAGAGCTGCCATCCTGCTCCACCAGCTTGTGGGAGACCCCTTCTGAGATGCAAACCCCAGGAGATGGCTGTGGCAGCAAAGCAGCTCTCTGCAAAAGCCCTTTCATAAAATAAGCAGGATGGTAGCAGGAGGGTACCAGAGAAAGGGAACAGCAAAGTCTGGTAGAGTTCTGGACACTGCAAAATGGCAAAGGCATCAAAAGGAAAGTCCAGCCCCTTTCCACTCTCAGGCTGGGCAGAGAACACTCATGTCCTCTGAGTGCTTTGCTGTCTGGTGGTGGTAGCTCCCTTGGAAGAGCTGCATGCTAAATGACTTTAAGCAATTGCAGCACAAGTGGCAATGATTTGTAACCAAACAATGAACCTGTCTGTTCAAAACCTGGGTTTGAACCAAAGGACAAGGGGGAGTCAGGGAAGCTGCTTTAGAAAGCAAGTGTATTGGTCACTGATCTAAGTGCAATACACATCAACACTTCAAACACTACATTTACCTGTGGTACTTTGCACAGCATCTTCTCACTCCAAGAGCAGGCTGCTTTCAGACACTCATCCACTTGTTAACTTAAACAGCATGGAAACACTGCTGGTCACAGCCTGCTTGACAGGCTTGATAACACTTGTACTTCTAACCTTGACATTAGAAGCCTAGACACTTGGTTATTCAAACAGATGACTGATGATGCCCAAGAAGCAGCAGTATGATTTTATCATGGATAATTTTCAGGCAATCTTCATGACAGCAGTTCTACTGCAGTCTCAACTCTGCTAGCATACACAAGCTTCTCTATTGTTTTCACATTTACCTTTTTAATAGTTCTAATAAACACACAAAATAGTCAAAAGTCTCACTGAGCTTATTCCACATTTTCCTCTGAGTGTTGCACAGTTCATATGAATCTACCCCTTCAGAGTAAAGACAGATCACATGGAAGTGAAGATAAAAACCCCATCGTTTTTGCTCTTAATCTCCCATTCAGAATTACACTGGAGTCATTCCAGTATCTAAAACCACACAAAAATTTGGTATTGTGTATGATTAGACTTGCTAATCAAGGTGTATCTTCATCCCAGAGCATATTTACCAGCAGTGATAAGGGTCTTTTGTAAGTGATGCTGTTCTGTCATTGAGAAACCTGGAGAGGTTCCTGTCACCTCAGGTAGCATTTACTGCAGCCCCTCCTGTATCACATGTGGGTGCACCTTTGCAAGCCTCTGTAAAAAGCCAATGCCCATGTTATATGTATGAAAATGAAGCTGTTACTAAATCAGAACTGTTCAAGGGCACCAATTTCCCTGCAGCTGATGACAGCTGCATTTCTTTCCCCATCATTCTTCCTGTGAGAACAAGCCCCAGCTCCTGGTGGCCCCACCTCAGCCATGCAAATGGGGGCTCACTAGGGTACCAAGTAAGAAACTCAGCAGTAATTTCTAAACTCATTGACATGGATAGGTAGAAATATTTCTAGTTTGTCAGAATAAATCCTACTATTCATCAGCATAGTTATAGCCTGCATCAATCATCCACACTTCAGTCACCTTCATTCTCATTCTCTGCTGATTCAGCTTTAAATTTGGTATCACTGATGGGAGTCTTTCAGAAAGGTCACAGAAGTGCATTCAGTGTAAGGACAGCTACACTGAAAAAATATAGAATCATAAGGTTGGAAAAGACCTCCAGGATCATCAAGTCCAACCTTCCACCCAACACTTCCATGGTCACTAGACCAAGCTCCCAATCTACTGCCTCTGGAACCCCTCCAGAGATGGGGACTCCACCTCCCTGGGCAGCCTGTTCCAATGTTTATCAGCAGCACCATGTTTTCTCAGTACTTACTTTCAAAGATCATTTCATTTCATGTCCTCTGTGCTCCAAATCTGGGGCTGGGTAGTGAGGGTCTGCTCTGCTACATGGCAGTGATGGAGCTACTGGCTAAGTGGCACAACCAAGGAGCACATTTAACTCAGTGTAAAGGGATGTGTGTCCAGCAGCAACCTAAACCAGAAATCCCATGATGGATTTTGTACCTGTTTCAAACATTGCCAGGACGTGCACTGGACATCAGCTCTGAAATATGGTATAGACTTAGTCCTTTCCATCTGCACTGCCCACCTAGCACCATAGGAAATTAAGTCTTGAACTGGTTCTGGTCTTGACATCTTTCTAGGAAAGCTCTGGCAACACTGAAAAAAAGAATGTATCCATATTTATGAGCTCATTTATAATAACCAATTGAACTTTAACATTAAAACAAGTAATAGAATGTATTTCATTAAGCACTGTTACTGTGTTTAGGGATCCATGCTGTTGAAAAACTACCATTCTGGAATTAATTTAACCATACAGGCCCAAGCTCGGGCCAATCTGCTACTATACTAGAGCAAAAGACCATTATGCTTCATTCTTCCTCTTTTTTTATGTTTGTGATCTGCATCTTATCCCTCATCAGGCACCACCACAAGCAACAGTAGAAATGCTCTCATAATTGCTGTGCACTAAGCTAAATGGCAACAATCCCATTCATTAAGATATAAATGTTGCCTGAAAACATCTCTAATATGACCCCATTTCTTGGTGGGCTACCTCTAAAGCTCTCTAATATTCTCTTACTGTGTCTACCTGGAATTATTTTTGAGTGTTTGTAGTATTTTGATGCAGGTGGGGTGGCAGTGTGATATTACAATTTGCTGTTGGTAGCAAAGCTTCCCTAAGAAAAGCTTCTTTCTTCTGCTTGGCAGGTGCTAAGGTTTTTGGCCCTGCTTCACTTTGCTGCAAGTTGTAAACAAGGTTGGCTGCAGAGGTTTGGAGTTTTGTGAATAAAGAGTTGTAGCACTTAATAAACTAGCATCAGTCTCATCATGTTCTGTGTATAAAATTCTAATGCAGATCAGATGTCACCAAACCCCACGATGTTGCTTGACATGGAATAGTTTATAGATATACCTCCAATCTTCTTTCTTCTCCAACTTTCATCCCCAGGTAGTCACACAGGAGATTCCCAAGAGCTGAGCTCAGCCCAGCACTAGCTCCAAAGGGAAAATGCTGAAAAGCCCAAAGCACAGCCTATGTACATATTTATTAGTAAAACACAAAAGCAGGCAGGGAAGATTTCAAGCAGGTTATGCATTTGCATCCAAGCACTTCAACAAGAGTGAAAAGGTTGCCACCTGATGGGCAGGTGCAGGGTCTGGCTCAGCTCAGCAGGAGGAAGGAGAAGGGATCATGGAATGAGTCACTGCTGCCCTTTCACATCCTCCTGGGGGGAAGTGACAGCTTGGCCAGAAAGGTGCTTCTGTCACTCAGGTTCACCTGGAACCTGTTCAGTTGGGTCTGGATCTGGAAGTCTGGCTACACACCCACAACTGGGGGAAAAGAAAAGAAGCAACTACACATGCTCAGGGTGTATGAGCCTCTCCAGTATCATAGCAAAAAGGGGAGATAATGATTTTTCCTTGAAAGAAAACATTATGGTCACCACGGTCTGCGGCAGGATCTTGCACAAACATTCGTTCAGGAGTAAAAGATGTGAGTAATGAGCTGTGGGACCTGGAGTTTTCAAGAAGGTGACAGAAATCTTCAGGTTCACAATAATTCCAAGCTGAACCAGGGGAATTGTAATACCACAGAAAGGTACTGGCAGTTGGTAATCCTCTACTTGTAAACTTGAGACAAATGAAGACAATTCCACCATGTATTGCCAAAGCTGAACTTTTCTGTTCTAACACCATTTAATTCACTGTTCCACCTCCTCTGAGGAATTGCTGCAGGAATATCTGTCACCTGTGGAGTTTCTCCCTTTCTGACAGGAAGGCAGCTGTGCCATCCTCCTCTGCAGGACAGACACTGCACAAAAGGCTTTACACAGTGTGTATCCTGAAGTACAGCATTCCACAGGGCACCAGAGCTAGCACTCCAGATAACTGAACGAGCATAAAAGGACCATCCAATGTTCAAACAACAAAAAGGAAACATTTCAAGTGTGACATTGGGATTGAACTTTAAGAATCAACTACTATTTAAAAAATAAAGCTTTGTAAAAGTAGATTATTGGTCAACATTTATGAATGGCCTGAAAACAAGAAAAAAAAGTATGGTGATTAATTGGGAGTTTTCTACCACTGGGATCTACTGTGTAACAGTTTAATAGTTTGCCTACATAACAACTGAAGAGAAAGGATTTATACCAGCTTGATTTTAAATATGTTCTTATGTTTATTATGTTTTGTTACCTCACTCTCCTAAAATGGTGGCCTCAGGAAAAGCTCCTTTGGCAGGGAACTGCAAAGATTCCTGTGGAGAGGAAGTGAAAAGACTGGGCATACAAACAAGGGCTGCTGCCATGTTCAAAGCACTGGGGAGAGTTCAGAGAGCAAAATGCAGTCCTAAGTAAATGGGTTTCAGGCAATTTCAGTGTTAAGATAACATCATCAAGAGTAGAACAGATTGTGCTCAAACCCTGCTGTTTATAATTAACACATTGCTTCCAAATACTCCAGGGTCCCTGGTAAATAGTCCTCTGCTCAGATCCACCCAGACCAATCAGAGTATTTTCAGCAGGTTCCATGCTGGGCCAGCACCTGTTTGGACAAATCCAAAAGAGCCAAAATACTCTTCTTTCTGGCCAGCTAAGTAGAAAGATGAACACAGCTTGCCTTAGTCATTGTCACAGTGTCCATATGGCTGTGAGGCTTGTTTTCACAAGAAATCATACAAGTACTTGATTATGTCGAAGTTCACAGTCCTAGAAACAAAAACACAGTGTATTAGACAATCATCTTAACAGCACCAAGACCTCTAGCCCTCAGACAGCACACGTGGGACATTCTGCACACCCCCCATCAAAAAACAGGGTGTGCAAAAGAAAGGCAAGCACAGATGAATGGATTTTTAACTTCCAGTGTTAGTTACAGCACCTGTCTTCTGATTTAAAAAATATGCCAGAGTTTATACAAAGAAATCAAGCAGCTTTCTAGTAAAAACTGTTTGATCATTAAGTATACCAAAGTTAGTAAGCTTATATTTTCAGGTGGCAAACATGACACTGTAGTTGGTGATGCAAAGCAGCAATCTTTTGTGCTGCTGTTTGTTCATCTTCCAAACCACCTGTTTCAGCATGCACTCCAGAACTCCTTCATCTGCACTCATTTGCAGTCCATGTTCCTTCAGCCCTGCCACTAGCTGACCCACCTTCAGAGCTACATCTGAAGACTTGAAGAATGCCACTCAATGAAAGATAGATTTTAATGTATACTTTTGTGCTTTAATGGCAGGCAGAACGAAATAGCAGTAGAATAAAACATATAATTATTTTTTTTGTCTCTAAACTCATTCTGCTTTCCAATCTACCACTCAGGCTTTGGGGATTACTGTTGGAATAAATAATGCAAATTACTGCACATAATGACAAGTATAAAATTCAAACTTGTTTCTTTTTTTTAAGTATTGAATGATGCAAAAATAACTGCTCACAATGCTAACTAAGATTAACTGGCTGAATGTCTGATTTGTTAGGCTACAATAATTAAAAGTTCTCTGCTCATGCATCATCCTGTAACTCAACTTTACAAAAAGTTTCTAGAAAACATCATAATGGGCAGAGAAAAAGTTGAGAAACCCCTGAGATACACAAGAAGAAATACCATGTGTGAGTCTGCTTAATTCAGTGACAACATTACAGAACTTAGCTGCCAGTGCTGGACTCACATGACATTGTGCCACTCCAAAAAAAATCCTTTAGTGACTAACATTTATTTTAGTACTATCACAGCAACACAGCAAAAAGAATCAGGGGATGGGATGCTTCCTTGATGTACACTTTGGCTGAAATGGCAAAGCAGCTCCTGCTCTGCAGCAAACATCACCTTCCCCCCAAGTGGCTAAACCCACAGGCAGCTGCTAGGCTGTAGCATAGCTAGAAAATGACATTTCTGCCAGCACAGGAGACCATGGCTTTGCCCTGTAGCTAACCCCATCAGGACAAAGGAGAAACCCATTTATCACTGGTTCCTGAAACCTGCTATCTTTATGAATCATCCTCCTTAATGATTTCACAAAGACCCGGGGCTGGAAAAGATTCTTAATGAAAGAAATGTGACAAAGGAACAAAGCAAGAAGAGAAAGCAGGGGGTGGGGAACAGGAGAGAGGGGGAACAGGCCAACTTTAAAATCTGTCAGGTCATTCAAATGGCCCCATCCAAACACTTTCCAACTACTTGGTGGGAGGTGGGAAAAGAATCGCTTTCTTTCTCATAAGCTGGAGAAAAAAATCAGCCAGGAAAAAAAAAAATATATATAAACACAAATAACACACATCTGACCCAAAGGAAAGCCCAAGCACTATGCTGTGCACTGAGGTTTGAAGGAACAGCATCTCCAACACTTTCTCCAGTAAGCATGAGCTGCACACACCAAGTTTTGGTGCTGGTTTTGGGTCATCTTTAACTTACTTTAATGGAGTCAGTGACACTTGTAAGGATGTTTCAGGTGCAAGGAGAGGGCTGTCACTTCAAGGACCCTCAGTCAGTGCAGAGGTTAGGAACTCATCTCTCTCCCCACTGGAGCTAGAGCAGGGTCAAGAATTCAGGGAGTTTTGTAAGCACAATGATCCATGTTGCTGAGCAGATGGCCTGCTGTACTTTGGGACCAGTGGGAGCTTTTTAGCATGTCACCCACAGTGACCTTAGTGCTGGCAACAGCAAACTGAGACAGCCAAGCCATGGAGGTCCCAGCAGTGTGGTGCAGCCAGGCTAGAACCAGGTGAAGGTCCATTCTATAGCCTGTCCAACTGCAAACTGAAATCAGTGTGTCTGTGGGGTTTTCTGGCAAGGCTACTGGACATTGAATAGCTCAGGAGATCAATATATTCACTGGGGTTATGGGCTACAGACCACACCACGGGATCCTCTGGTGCCCCACATTGTTGGCCTTGAGTGTTTCTCTTCCTTTTGTCCACATGTCATTTCTGGGCTCTTTTCTGGCTAAAAAGTCTCTCTCCAAGACCTGCTACTGAGTTGGCTGCAGTGACAGGTAGGTGAGGTCATGCTGCTGGTATTTCATAAACGTGGGACACAGGCTTGACTGTTGCCTATGTATTCCATGCATTTTTGTCTGTAGTTTATCACCATCAATCCTATGGGCCTGGAACTGTTCTCAGCCTCCAAACCTGAAGACACTGAATACATGAGAGTGGTTGAGGTACTGGCATTTATTTCTGAATTGATTTGTATCCATTACAGAGAGCCTGTGTTGAATTCTTGAAGCTATGGAGCTTTTACATTATGTGCACAGCAAACCCTGTTAAGAGCTTCACTTCAGACTCCAATACTATCATGTGCCTTTGGTAATGAAATGGGCTGGCATTTGGGAGCAATATTTTCACATGAAGTCCCTGACCTTTATTAAGCACAGAGATAGTATCTCACTGTAATACATACTGCCAGTGTAACAGAGATCTTTCTCACAGGATTGGGCTATGCTTACAGAATCACAGAATCACAGAGTGTCAGGGGTTGGAAGGGAGCTAGAAGATCATCTGGTCCAACCCCCCTGCCAGAGCAGGGGCACCTAG
>JAOEGS010014677.1:17062-28895 GCA_025447755.1 Corythornis vintsioides | reverse complement strand
GGCCTCTGCTCCTTAGGCACTAGGGACAGAAGCAGGGGCTGGGCTGAAGCTGCAGCAGGGGAGGGTTCCAGTGGATATACTTCCCCACCTCTCTGCAGCTGCCTCAGCCTCTCCCTGCAGGGAAAGTGCCCCAGCCCCTGAGTGTTCTGATCTCTGCTGAGCTGGTTTTGTGTGTGGTTCTGGAGGGGAGCAAAGCTGGTCAGAGTATTCAATTGAGGAGAGCTGCCTGTGAGGGGCCAGAGACCATCCCTGTCCCAGGGGTTGAGTTCAGCTGGCTGAGCACAAGGTCAGCTGCTCTGCTGCACAAAGAGCCACCTGCCAGCTCCAGACTAACCTGTGTTCCCAGAACACAGAGTGTTTATTCAGCTTGGCATTTACACAGCCCTTATCCTTCCTTTGCACCCTACACATCACCTTCACACCTCAGCTGGCACTGATGGCCATGTCAGGCATTAGAGGTTATTTTATGGAGCAACACTGAATCCAACTGAATTCACAGAAACAGGAGTTCCTGATTTATCAATGTTAAATATTTTTAAGTTAACTGATTTCAGAAAAAGCAGAAGTACAATTCATAGGGGAAAAAAACCAGATATCATCACTATTCAGGCAGCACTGTCCACTGTAGGACTACAGAGATTTATTTATGACCCAGACTGCCAAAAGTTCTGACAAGGGAAATACTTGTTCCCTTTTAAGTTTGTATTTTATTCACTCAGCTTTGACAAACAGTTTCCTTTTGTGCAGTGTACATTGATTTATTTTTACTAGCAGAGTAGCCAAGATTAAAGACTATTTTCAGAAGAAAATTTGTTTCAAAATGCTTCTGGGAAAGAACACCTCTAAAGCACAGCACCAGCCCTGCTGTGGTGGTAATCATCAGTAAAACACAGCACTGATTTCTCCAGCAAAACAAAAGGCATTTCCAATAGGCATTTTAGCTTTTCAGATCCAGGAGGGGTCCCCTGAGCCACCTCTTGGCTACCACAGAAAGCAGTGGGAGAAAGAATGGAAACAGAGTCAAAAACAACACTGCAGCCTGAGTCAGAATGCAGGTATAAGCTCTGACCTGCACAGTCCCCTGCCCCTCTGCTGCTAACCACACCAGATCTGGGGGCTATATTCTGTATCAGCAAACAGCAGTTCAAATGGGTGCACTCCAAGCAGCCAGCAAGTACAATCATTGTGTAGTCACTCCCACAGTTGTTTAGTATGCCATTACTTCACAAGTTCCTTGCCCTTATCAGCTCTCTGCTTTGGCAGAAAGCTGGCTTTAGCTTTCCAATTATTGGAGATGAATGTTTTCTTTTGGAAAAGCCAGAATAATTAAGAGAATGCAGCTTCTAGAAGCAGCATTTCCTTTTTCTTTCTTTGACAGAAATAAACTCCTAGAAGAACAGGAATGGTTTATAAATACCTCCAAATAGAACACAGCAAAGAGCAAGATTTTTACAGATCTTCTCCAAGGAGCTAAGGCAGAATATTGCATGGAATAGTATCTGGGACAGTCCAAGGGACTCCTCAGCTCACTGCAAAACAAAGATACCTTCCACATTCAAAAAACCTCTTCCAAAAGTTTTATAGGCATCCCATTCACTGGGTGTGACCACTCCACCTTGGCACCACTCAGCTACTGGTTCAGAAGAGACTTTTCCCCAGTTGCCACTATCTAGGTTTCATGTTCCCACTGTTCAACTGCCTTGTCTTTCCCTGTCCCACAGCTGAGTGATACAGACAAGAATAAGAACCAAAGGAGCCTTTAAAAAGCTTAACCCAACCTAAATTACCTGCACAAAAAGGAGAAAGTCCTTAATCTAAGCTGTCCAAGCTGTCCAAACCTTTTAGCATACACAGAACTGCACTTCTCCCTTTTTTTTTAGCAGAAAGCATTTCTCCCATTTCCCTGGCTGCTGCACAAAGGCACCATCTTCAGCTCAAAGCTAGAAATTCTGATGCAAAACAAATCCTAGACTGAAGCTGAAGCAGATACACTAGAAAAGCTCTTTTTCCAATAAAAACCACACAGACACACATGATCCTCTGACAGACTGACAGCTGAAAAAGCACTCTGCTGGGAAAGGAGCTTCACCAGGAAGATCTCTCACTTGTCATTGAACTGGAAAAAACAGTTTCCAGAGCAAACAGGCAAAGAGACCAGTTCTGCAGTTGCCAGCAACAAGGCAATCAACAGAATTATAAAGTCCATTTTTTTTGCCCTGATTCATGAGATCTATTTTTTTACAAGATCTAAAGAAAAAAACCCAACAAACACACACAACACAAACCATAACAGAAACCAATCAATCATAACAACCCAAAACACTAAAAAAAACCCCCACACACACCAAAAACAAACCAACCCACCCACACATTGCTTCTGGACTGACCAATGTTAAGAATTTTTAGCCTGGCTGTATCTAAACTTTTCAGGAAGGATTAATTTCATCTCATGTTGGCTTCTCTCCAAGGGGGTTTGCACAGCCAAACTGGCTGCCTGAGCTCCCATTAGAGCCAGTGGAGATCTAATCAATACAGTTTATGGGGCCATTCACCTGAGTGAACACAGGACTGACTTTAGTGTGAGAGGAATCCCCCCTGGACACTCCAGTGACTGAGCCAGCAGCTTGGATACAGGTGCCCACCTGGACTGAGGTGAATCAGACCTGGACATCAGTCTTTAGCCAAGCTCCTCTGAGAGGTGGATTCAAAAAAGCCATCACACCAACAGCAAATGAAGGAAATTAGTCTTTATTTATAACACTACATGTGATCCTTTAGCCCTGCATTTCAGTTTCCCTCACTATGGGATCACAGTAGAAAATATTCAAGTTTACATCTCAACCTCTATGGTACAGTCAATATGACTGTGAGCTCAATACTGAATCTCCATCAAATCTATTTCCTTCACATCCCTCCCTAGCTGTTCCACTTCCCTAGCTGCTCCCATCTCATCTGAGTTGGAAATTTCTTGCAGGATCAGAAGGAAAGGATTATTAGGCCATGTGTGATTTTCTTCTCCTGTTATTTACAGTGCCTACAGCAGCATGGTGATGGTCTGATTGTTTTGGCAAGGATTCAGTGCTGGCTGCTCTGCTCTTCATTTACAGATTTGCTTCAAAATAACTCATGTTACAAGTGTTGAAATTTCATTTCTCTTTTTACAGCTATAAATACACACATAGGTATTTGCTTTTCCTAGCACATCAAGCCTCTTGTCAGTAAAAGCTGCTCTAGCTCCACTGAAACCAATATTCAGCTATTTATAACCATGAAAAGGTTACTCAAGTGTCTGATGGAATCCTAAAAAACCAGAAGTGCAAAGTTTCCAAGCCTCAACAGGCAATCTTGTTTCTCATTGCATCACTGGGAATTACAGTGATTTTCAAAGCTACTAACCACTCATTGTTCTGACATCTTGGAGAGAAATTCTGCTGCTGCCTCCTTGTATGATGCCCCTTAATTAGCTTCATTAAGCACATCTTGTTGTACACAAAAAGATGGCTTCAGGAGACAAATTTATGCTATATTCAGTGAAATGATGTGTGCATCATGCAGGAATTTGTTTCATCTGAAACAAATGCACCAACAATTGTAATGTCTGCAGCTCTGCTGGTTGTACAGTAAACAATGAGGCAAAACAAAATACCAACCCAATACAGCAGGAGGAGAATATTTACCACCAAGCTCAGCTGAGAGAAACCCCTACCTTTTCATGCTTCTTCATGAAGTTGGTCTTTCTGATTTTCCCATGATGCTGTAAACAACAGATAAGAGCAAATATTATATGTAAACTGTTTTATGCTCCCTCCATAGAGAAGACAGAAGCAAAAGAGTCAACCAGAACTTGTGGACTACACAGGGCAGTGCCAGTCTGCTCTGCTTCTTTCCTACACCTCCAGTATTTCTCCCTGCTGTTATTAGCAATCCTTCTTGCTACATGCCCTTAAATTCCACCTGCCTTGGTTCTTGCTTCACTGTGTCCCAAGTGGTGCAATACCAAAGAACAACACTAATATTTTTGGTGACAGGCATAATTGGGATTTTTTTCTGTTCTAATCAGGGACAGGTGAGAAGAGGCAGTAAAATTTGTTTAAATATAACCTCATGCCAACATTGCCCTCCTACCCTCAGCCATCTAATGAAAAAGAGGTTTCATTTCTTTCTCTTCCAGAGAAGTTTTAACAATGGCTACCTCATTTTTAAAAAATACCCATCTAAATGTTCACCTTTTAACTGCTCCATTTCAGAATTCTGATGGTACACAAGTTGGCAGAATGACAACCAGGAATTAAATCAATAGAACAGAAAGATCAAGGTGCAGAAGCTAAATGACAAAGAGAAAGGGGGAGGGAGAGGAAAGAACATCACTCCCCTTCAGAATGCACACCTTGAAAGCAGCATTAAAGAAAGAAAGGACTGTCCAAAGAAAATAATCAAGTGTTCTTGGATCTCAATTGAAAATGTGAGGGCAAGACAAGGACAGAAATACACTAAAAAAAGATGTTATAAGTGATGGTGTAAAGAAAAAAGAATTAAAAGGAGAGACGTGAAGGATAAAGTGTAAATAATGTAAAATTAGTGAAGAGGTACAAGGATAGATTAGATAGATAGATAGATAGACAGACAGATAGATAGATAGATAGAAAAAAAATTATTTTAACATAATTAAGTGCTTTCTCCAAATAGCACCTGCTGAGTTTTTCCACAGCCTTGAGAAGTGTGCCTTATTAATAAGGATACATTGAGCATGCTTGTAAGGTATCATGGAAAAGGCATCTCAAATGAAAGAATTCCTTTTTCATATCACCTGAAATCTCACACTTCATATTTGTGGACCTCAGCACTCAGCCATGTCAAGAAGACCTCAGTAACTGAGGCTTTTCTTGACTGGCTTCTGAGGTGCTTTAAGTTTCCTTTCAATCACTAAAGAAGAAGTTCACTGCATGAATACCTTATCAGAGAGGCAGCAAAGCAATCTTCTCACCATGGTCTGAACAGAGGAGTGCAGTGACTGCAAGAGACCCTTAGGAAGGGCAAGTGACCAAGCCTGAGGTGACACAGCTAGAGCTGGATCACAACACACTGCAGATGGTTTCCAGATGGAGTACTGAAGTTATGACAAGTGTTTCAGAGTGAGGGAGCAGCTGCCCTATTCCTGTGCAAGCACAAGAACATCAGCTCTCAATTTTGTCTTTTCAGGTAGTTTTTATCCTGTTTTCTATTAAAATGGTAAAATGAAGATTTCATGTAGACTGCTATTCTTCTTTTGTTTTAAAGACTACATTTCAAAACCAGCTCTGGGTTTTTCTCAGTCTGAAGAGCTCTTGAATTTTCATACAACCAACAGTGCTGCAAACTGTGACTTTAGCTGTAGTATAGCCTGGCACCTGTATCACTAGTGCACATCAGCAGCCTAATCCTTTTTGTCTGCATCTTTTGCCTCCTAGAAGTCCTTAGTTAAACCACTCCAGAAGATACTTTCCTGTCATCTCCTCTGCATCTCATTACAAACCTGATAAAACCAAATTCTGTCTTCACAGTCCATATGACTTTATAAAAACACTCTTGTTATAAACTTTGTTCATGTGCAAGAGTGGAATCTGACTTCAGAGAGAGCAAAAAAGAAGAAAGGAGAAGAAATAAATTGAAAAGATAGTTCAGTGAATAAAAGAAAGATGTGGCACTTTTTAACTCTTTTTCTTTGAGCTGAAAGACTGACACAGAAAAATCCAGGCAAAAACACTTCTTCAGTAAATAGATCTCTTAAAAAGAAATTGCTTTGGCCAAGTGGAAAGAGCAAAGGTTGTCCATAAAGAAAAGTTGTCAATCTGCACTTCCTGGAAGTAATCCTCCATTCTTCTCAGGGAGGACTACACCCAAGTGTGAAACATCTACAGCTCTCAATGGGAGATCATAACAAGCACAAGCCACACATTTAAACTGCAAACAGACTAGTTTTTCATCACTAGGAAGTGCAGTAACTTCTCAAAACATGTATCTGCATTATTTTTTTTCAGGAGGGCAGAGGAAAACAAGCACATTTTTACAAGTTTGCCTGGTTCTCATTTTCTTCAACTGTTCACACCCATCTATCATGAACACCATCCATCTGTACACAGAGTCAGATGTTCATGCAGACTGTGATCATGTGAAAACCTTCCATTTGGTAAAATGCATAGAAAGCATAGTTGCCTGATCACTTTGTGTCTTCCTGATGACATTTTGTCAAATTAAGACCTCAAAAAGCACACAATGAGGCAGGTTTGAGGAGCATGAAGAACCTGATTAAGAAAGATAGACTGCAAACTCTAGCAGCACCAGTGTTTGCTTGCAGCATGACCACAAACAATAACATTAAAATACTTAAAAATAAAATTAATTATTAAAAAAATTAACCTGTACAAGGCAAGAACTTAAAAGAAAAAGGGCTTTAGCCCAAGACTTGGTAGTGAGGAATAATATATGAATCCTGAAGCATACTTCCATCATTTCAGCACAAGTGTGCCAGCTAATGGAACCACATCTTCTGCAAAAGCAACTGTTGGTACAGTTCTGTTTCAGAAGCTTTAAACTGTAGAAATAAGTTAATAACCCACTATGCCATGTTACCATTAAAGCCTAAACCAGTCATTGTTTGTATCTTACTCCAGGAATTTCATGTGGCTTTTAGCTGTGGACTCTGCAGGAACCCCACTAAATCTTTACAGAACAGAGCTGCACCAATCCACAAAAGCTGAACTCTGCTTGTGCTCTCAGTGTTACACAACCTTTGAGGTGAAGAAGTTAGATTAATTTCCAATAATCACAAGTGATCATTAGCAATTACAATGTGTGATCTACAGAAAATCACACACAGAAACACAGCCAGAGCTCAAAATGAACAGTTTCAAGAGTTTTCAACTAGGAAATTCAGCACACAGGAATTCAGTAAGCAGCACTAAGAAAAAAAATCTAATTACCTTAAGAAAGAACCTCTTATCTGTCCTAACAGGATTGTAGGAGGCAAGGTAAGCAGCTATTAGAAGAAATTTGGAGTAATAAGGCAGTTCCACGTGAGTATGTGCAGAAAGTCCTATAAAATAAACAAATGGTTTATGAGTCACTGAAACCCACCCTGAACATCCACAAACTTCAAACTAGACCTGTCTGCATTTTCCTTTTCCTTCTCAACTGCTCTGCTCCTGAGTATGGCTGCTGACTCCACCTCATTCTCAGCTACAGCAACAGCCAAGGAGTAGCACAAAGCCAATCTCACTGACCCTCTGAGCTCTCTGGGGGCTTAGCTCAGAAACTGCATTTGAAGGATTGGAGATGTATAATTACTCCCTACAAATAACTAACTAAATAAATGAAGGAATAATCCAGGATACTGTTTAAGGTTAATTGTTCTGGCAAACAGGGCAGATGAAGAGATGTATTTGCAATGGCAAAGCTCTTTTTTCCAAGACCCAGCTTTGAGGCTGCTCCAGAGGGTGGCAGAGAGCTGAGGCAGGAGTGGAGCTGGCATGCTGGACAGAGAGCAGGGCTGCACTTCCCAGCAACACTCAGCACCTCTCCATTTATAGCCAGTGTTTCATTTCCTACACAAAACATTTCCAAAACACTAAAGCTGACATGGACACTCCATTAAGACTGAAGTCTTTCACATTACAAACACAAGAACTACTACTGAGTATTTTCCTTCCCTCTTTCTTACTTCTATTTGGCTTTTTTTCCCCTTTCCATTCCTCTTGTGCTTTCTTTGCAAAGTTTTTCACTTCAGTGGTTTCTTGTTGCATGAGGTACTCACACCCTGATGCTTTAATCCACAGGTGTCAGCAGGTGAAGATCAAAGAACTAAACATGTTTAAATCAAGATTCAGAGCCCTCAGCACCCCAGGCTACAGCCAGCAACCACCTCCTCCCACCCAGGCACAAAAGGACAGCTTCAGCTTTCATTTACAATCAAGACTTCTTTGTATTGTATGTTAATTACAAACTGCAACACCAAATAAACTCCTATACACACACAATTTAGTTGAGGAAATATCTGCTCCTACTCCATCCATACTGACAATATTGCATAAGCACTGAACTGTTTGCTTATTCACATAATAATATGCTTTTCAAATGTGGTTTACAAACAAGACAACTTTTCCTACCACATATAACTGAAAATCCTAGAAAATAATTTGATATAAAGGCTCCATTTTGGGGACTGTAGGAGGGAGTTTACTAACACACCGAATCAAAACTCCTGTGGTCAATAATGCAAAAAAAACACTGATTATAAAAGGAAATACTGATTATATACAGGAAACAGTATGATGATTGCAATTATCTTAAAACAGCTTTTAAAAGTGTCTATTCTACCTACTATGTAAAAAACACATTCTTTATCATGATGGATAGTATGGAAAAAGCATCCCCAGACTAAGAACTGGTCAGAAGACCACGACCAACTGACATCATCAGGAAAATGTTTTAGCAGTCCTTTCTGAATGGTAAAAGAATGCCAAAAGAACACTGAGATTGTCTTTTAGATGGGATTGAAAGTCAATACATAAATAAATAATAATTTAAATAAAGCAGAAACAGAACAGAAAGAACTCTTGTGGTTTTGACACTTCTCTCTGCCAAGAGGACAGCTGTTTTGTTCAGGGATGTGCTACTCCAGTGGAATGCCCCAGGTGTAATTCTCTCTTCTCCCCACCCAGGCAGCTCTGCCAATGGGCACACACAGGTCTGTCAGCCCATTCCTCAGCCATTTTTACATAAGAAATATTGATTTAAAGAAACCTCCTTCACCCACAAAGGTCCTTTGGAAAGATTACTCCTAGGGATGTGCTAGGGGAAAAAACAATCACACTGTTTGTGAAACACCTTCTCAAAAAGCATGATCAGCCTGAACTGCAACTTCCATCAGCCTGAACTGCATCATTTCACCCACACTCTGAGAGCAGTGAGCAGCTCACTGCAGAAATCCCTGTTTCCATGGCAAGCCCCTGCAGAACTGGTGGCCAATACCTTTCAGCTGCCCAGGCTCTCCATCCTCACGCTGCAGGAGCTCCCACTGTGAGCTGCAAGACAAATCATGGACAGACAGAGGGATGAAGGCTTCCCAGTCCTTCAGAGAAAGCTACTGGCTTGACACAGGAGCATTTTCATGGCACTGGCTAGCATATAATAAGGAGAATCATTAAAAATCCCAAGTACTTTCAGTTTCAATAATAAGGAGAATAATTAAAATATAATGAATATAAAAAGGAGAATAATTAAAAATCCCAAGCACTTTCAGTTTCAATAATGTGCAGACCATGCATATTGGATGAACTGCAGAAAGTAATGGTGTTTTAATGTAGAAAAGTAAAAGTGAGTACAAGTTAACTGTAAAATACCAATTTATTTCCCTCCAACTACCATCAATAAACCTATCTCACAGGGATAGAGACTGGAATAGACCTCTGAGATCAAGTCCAGCCTCAGACCTAACACCATGACACCTAACTATCCTTCCCAGTTTCAAAACTAATGAAGAAGTGGATAAAAATTCAGCAGATAAAATCAAAACCAACAGTGTTTTAACTGTTGTGAGAACAAGAATAGAAGTACCTCATCGTGGAATTTTGAAGTCTACATAAAAACAAAGCAATATTCACTACCTACTGAAAAACTCCTAAACACATCAAGAGGGAGCATTTTGTCAGTGAAAAATGTCTAAGTTGTCTGGCATTTTCCTAAACAATAGCAAAATAATTCACTTTAAAGCTTCCCTTAACAAGTGAATGTCATGATTTTACATCAATATTTCAAATACCTCCAGGGGATTAAAAAAAAACAAAATCAGCTTTGTTGAAGCACCAGTGATATATTTTTTTTAAGGACTGTTCTTTATGAACAGTCCAACTAAAATCCTGTGATTTCCCTATGTATTAAGGGTTTATCAGCCATAAGCTATAAAACTTAAGAAATCAATTTTAGAAGAGCTAATGTAATACTTTAATTATAATGAAAGACCAAATCAACAATCTTTTTTCTACCTGTATAATGGACAGTGTATAAAAAGTTTCATTTTCATCTCAATTAAGGGAGCACAAGAACTAATGACACAGTTCTATTGCTGTAATTATAACTTGAAGAAAATTCTGGAGCAATTACATTTCTGTGGCCAGAAAAATTGAGATGGTCCTTTTAATTCCTCAAGCACTTACTGGTACATAGAGGGAAATCCTGGAACTATTATGCAGAAAGCTGAAATTTATAATAAAAAATCCAGTAAAGCTCAAATTTATAATCAAAGAATACTGTAAAGAGGGAAAACTAGTTATCTGGAAACAATTGGTAAGCTATTTTATATCATAATATTATATTACACTCTAACTAGAGTAGGCAATTTGAGTGTATAAAAAAGTCAGGAAGTGTCTGAGTAGACTTTGTAATGAAGATCCTAATTGAGTATAAATACATATTTGAGGGAAATAGAATAATGTTTCACTGTAGGGTGAAGTCTAGCTCAGATGGAACAAAATAATTCTCTATTTGAAAGAACATTCACTTTTCCAAAACATTTAACACCTCTACTACACACTCAGCTTCAGCTCCCAGAATGCTCTGTGGCCTCAGTGGCATTCAGAGGAAATAAATCATTATGTTTTTATCAAGATAAAGAAGTCCAACTTGACTGAATTACCTCTTTACATGGTGTAACAGCAGAATCCTCTTAAAGATGGAGAAGACATGAAATCTGAGTTGATTAGTAGCACTAAAAATGAACAGCACACTTTTTTTTTCCTAGCATACTGGGATCTTCAGAAATAAACAAGGAATCTAAACCCACATCAAGTGAAATTCAGCTGTCAAAAAAGGCAATTCCAAGTAACTCCCTCAGACTAGAAAAGAAGGGGTCAGAAAGCATAGTAAACACACAAGCCTTGCTCTGTTAAAGCTAAAGAACAGAGGTGATCAAACTCTGTAATGTCTCATCAGAATTTTGAGGCTTGCATGCATTCTTGGTACAGTGAGGATCTGCCAAGAGAACTTCACTAGTGATTTAAACTGTGCCTGGATGTTTTGGTGATGGATTCCCACACCTGGCAGTTTTATATGTGACAGAAAATGGATCCATCTGCATGACCACCAGTGAAAAAGAGAAAACAACCTGCTGCCTCTGCTTTCCTTCTGAAATATTTCATCTTACAAGTACCATTTTGTTTAAAAATTTCTTCCTGACTCTATTTCCATTATTATATGGCAATAAAAAATGCACATTAAAGAGATAAAAAAGATTCTACCTAGCAAAAAAGAAACACTAGAAATGAGGCATAACTGAGAGGATAAATATTTGAGAGAAGCCTGTTAAAAACAGCAACAGCAACAAAACAAACAAGCCCCCACCCCCTAAATTACCTGGATATCTCCCTGAGATAAACAGTCTGCATTGCTCTCTTCAGATGAGGTTCAATATTCTTCCAGAGTCTGCGGGTGTCCCGCTCAGTGGCTGCAAGAAGATCCAGCTGTTAAACACAACCTCTCAACACTGAGCTCTGCCTCTGACACTGCCACAGGCAGGACAGGACAACTCCAACACCCTGGCCCTGAGATCCTGGATAGAATGATGCACCACCAGCACCACCAGCACACACTGTCTGTAGTGTGCTCTGAGATGCCATGGGACAGTTGGGCAGATCGTCTCCTCTCATTTTCTCCCCTTTGCCTTGACAGAGGAATTTCTGCTCTCACCACTTTGCAGATGCCACAGTGGTTGGGCAAGGACAAAGATTTACAGGGAGGAAGTAACTTTTCATGTAGTTCATTCTCATTTCCAGAATCACAGAGTGTCAGGGGTTGGAAGGGA
>JAOEGS010014677.1:0-11787 GCA_025447755.1 Corythornis vintsioides | reverse complement strand
CTCATCCCCAGCCTGGATGGACAGTGGGGACTGTTCCAGGGGCAGGACCCTGCACTGGCTCTTGTTGAACCTCATGAGGTTCCCCTGGTCCCCCTCTGCAGCCTGTCCAGGTCAATGCCACTGACCATCCTCCAGCCAGTCACCACACCATGTGGGGAAGTTTAATGTGGGAGAAACATGAGAAAGACAGAAGTTTCCTGAGTTGCAAGACCATGCTTCCAAGGTGGAATTCACTCTGTGTGGCTGAAGCCACAGCTGCAGACTCTGGATTCCCACGCTAACTTCTGTTAAGCTCCAAAAGGGGTTTTATGTGTTTATTTACTTGTACCAATCAATAAGAGCTACAGTGAACCTTCTCCTCACAGATCACAGTCTGCCTCAGTATTTTTTTCTGCCATTATCACTAAATTTAAAAGAAGAGAAAAAAAAAAAATCACATTCTTCATAAAAACCAAAATATTATAAAAAAGACAGCTATAAATCTTAGAGCACCCACAGAAGAAACTCCAGCAGGAGTAAAACAAGAAAAGAATGAGAAAAACCTTCCCATGTTCACACCTGGTCTGATTTTAGCTGTGACCACTGCCACTGACTATTTGGCAGAGGTGGGGATAAATTCTGCAGCTTTTCTCACCTTCTGTATCACTTCTCTTGATCTGGGAGCCCAGATGGACAGATACCACATTCAGTTACTTTCACTAAGCAGAAACATGTCTTTTTTCCAGACACTTACCAGCTCCTGAAGCCTGAGGAATGCTGGCAGGACATTTGCTTCCATTTCCCTCAGCTGCTCTGCCCTGTCCAGTACCTTTTAACAAAAGAATGATCTTATTATGTAGACAATGTCACCTTCCATTCTCATACAGACTTAAAATTCATTCTTAGCTGTTGGAAATTCTTGTCACCAATGACTCTTAGGCAGAAGAAACCAATTAAGTATCAAAAGCCATTAAATAAGCAGTATCAGAGAGATGATCAATCCACATGTGCTTTCAGGAAGCTCAAGCACTTTCATCATCTAAAAAGAAAGATCAAATCCTCAAACAAGCAACATTCTCATGTCTTGTAGCAGTGAAAATGAAAACATCAGTACATCAGTCAGAATATCACTGCCAAAGCCATGATACCATTAACAACCATGGAAACCTCAGTCTTTCTCCAAAATTCTTATGCTGAAAAATTCTGTGTAGCACTGTAGGGCCACATTGATGTGCTTACTGTAGAAGAAATTACTGGGAAATTGTTTTTCAGAAATAAGAGCTGGGATTTTCAAGCCATTAAGTATCATCTGGAATTCACACAAGTGAATTTTAAGAGAAATTCTTCTTGCTGTAGATTGCACTTTAGAAATGTACAGGATGCATTGTAAGCAAACCTAGCAGAGCACTAACAAACACACAGCACATGTACAGCTTAAGCAGGAAAATCTAAACAGCTATCCTATTTTGGACCCTAGAGAAAAAAAACCCAAAAAACTAGAAGCATGAAAACATGCATGGCTATCCTCTGGGATAAAAAATAAATTGTATTCCCAGAACACTTAAAATCTTGTCAGGAAAGCAGAAGAGAAAAGAAATTTCTTTGGTGTTTTATTTACTACTGACAATATAAATCTAAATTTCTGAAGTTCATTACTTCTTCTGAATTACTGCTGTTGAAAGAGAAACTTAGGTCCCTGGAAAATTGTATTTTTCTATCCTTTTACACTTCCTCCCACGCCAAACATTAAGACATCTATCATTTCTGCTGCTCACAGTAAGAAAAAGGATTGTGTGTGGACAACCAAGAAACATTTTCTGAAAACAGTATTTCAAAAGAATTACACTGTGCAGGAAAAATCCTGCAAGAGCAGCAGCTCTGCAGTAAGAATCACAGTGGGAAACAAATGGGAGTGTGAACTCAGAGCAGAGAAAATCCAGAGTGACTCCAGATTGAGTGTGTCAGGAGGTTCACACAGGCCTAGAAAGCCATGGCTTATTCTTCACTTTTCACACAGATTTGTCACCCCTTCAGCTCTCTTTAAAACCTCTGCATTTTAGACTGTCTGCTGGCTTACATTAAACAGAGCAGCTTCTTACTTCTGTCAAGTGCTAAATATTGCAGATGTATGAATGACTGCAACTTACAGGAGCTCCAATGTTTCAGGTAGTTAGAAAGAATAAATTCATTTTTCACCAACAATCACAAGCATTCAGCACTTATGCTTGGGTTGAGGGAAACATTTAGGATCCTTTGCTTGAAAGTAAACATTTATCTTAATTTGCTCTGAGTCAAGTGGACTGAAATATTACATTATTAACTACTGAGATGCAAGGGAATAAATTAGCAGTGACAGTTGATGTCACCAGCATGCTGGTCTTCCATCAGCTTCAATTTAAACCACTCTACAATAAATCCAGGTGACATGGGTTAATAGATATTAATTGATTTCCCCTATTCCTGTCTGTTCCCATGCAGAACAGAACTGAAATACTAATTTCATCCTCAATTCTTCCAATTCAGCAACTATTTACACAATACAATTCAGGTATCAATGGTTTGCTTTCTGTAACCACTGTTATAGAAAGCACTAAATGTGCTTTCTGAACTTTCTGATTTTCTGAGTTACACTTATTTTCATGTAACATATGAAGCATTCTTTACTCATGTAGAGCTGTTTAATTAAAGTATTACCCAGGATCATTAAGCTTTCAATCTTTGGTTCAAGTTTCCTTAAAAAACATGGATTTGATCTCTTTTAAAAAACCCCTTCCCACTGCTGGGCTGAAATTGCAGTCCATGTCCTTTGCAGGTCCACACAGTTACACATCACTGATATGATGGCATTCATATTTTAAGCTAACAGATTTTGTTCAACTGAGAACTAGGGGGAAAAAAAATAGTTTTGAGGAGTCTGTGTCCTTTCTTCAGACCTTTTGTATGCCTGAAATTTTTTCTATATTCATGTCTCAGCATTATAAATGATGATAAATGTTAACTCCTTTATTTAAGATTATCACTGGAAAAAAACCCCAAACAATTAAACAAAACCTAGCACTCCAGTAGTATACTGATTGAACCATTCCTGTGAGGTAAAGTCTGATTATTTTTCCTGTGGTCTGCTTGTTTAATCCACTTGAGTAGATAACATTTTTCACTAGTCTTTTTTTCCCTCTTAATTTTTAAAGTACTGTTCTTGTTAGGTAAGATTTAAGATCTGAGCAGCACTTTTATAGAGTGTTTATGTGTTTAGATCTCTAACTTGAACCTATTCTAACCAACTAATTCCTGTCATTTGCATGCTCCATAATTCACTGCTTCCCACTTTTGCTTAATCATTTGTGGAGCAACCTTCAGGAAGAAACAGGAAAGCATAACTTATTAATTATGAGACAAATATAGGCTCTTTATATTAAAAGAGTTTATAATATTATCACATGCCTAATTTAACTCTGCAGTATAATTTATGTCCATTATTAGTTCAGGTATACAGGTTTTGTATACAAAAAGGTTTAAAACCAGAGAAAATACAGAGTCTCATCCAAAGCCAGGAAACTAAAGGGAAGAATCTAAATAGTACCAATAAAATACTATCACAGTATCAATGGTTCTCTATAATGCACACATCTCACATGGAAATTATTGATAACCATGACTCACAGCCTCTTAAAATGAGGCTGGACACTACAGAATGACTTACAATATAGAGTGTTTGATCCTGAAGCTCTCGACCCTCAAGTGTTTGTTTGAGCAGCCGAACAAAGTCATTGAAGGTCTCACAGGGCACATGAGGAACCTGCTCTGCCTCAGAGCAGCTCTGCAGCTGGAGGAGAATTTCTTCTAAAAGCAGTCTTGATGTAAAGTATTCCACACAGTTCACAAACACGTGGGGAAGCTGAAGAGGAGAAAAAACCAACACAACTCTGTTTGGATTTTTCAGTGTAAATACTGATACTTCAAAATCAGTTTTCCTTTCTAGATGTGACAATGAAAAAAAACACACTCTGACAACAGATATAGAGCAGAACCAAAAAATCCTTGCCAAAAAAGAATGTTATTTCCCCCCAAAGTGAAGAGAGATCTGATGAATCCTCACATGAAACATCAAGCTATCTTCTAACTGTGCTGGAAAGTGGTGAGCAATGCACAGAAGAAAACCAAACAGCATTAGATCCAGCAGAGCTGGGTAATTCTGACACATCACAAGTCTTCTAAACCATTATAAATACAGTGTCTGGATAACATGGAGCTTCCCAAAGCTATGTGACAAGGAAAGGAATGCAGAAGCAAGCTCCCCACAAGCACTCTGAATGTTTTTGGCATTCACTGATAGATTTGATCAAGTGGAAGTTTCTGTGTCAGGAACATGGAATCTCCTGCTCCTGCATTTTCAATAACCAGATCTTTTCAGAGTGAATTGAATGGGATAAAAAACACAGATGAGATATATTTGATGAATTGCCATAAAATGCAAGTACTAATTTAGTAACATTTAAAAGTTAAGGTCATTTGTGTGTAAATAAAGACACTACAGACTACAAAACAGTACCAGTGTGCAAACATAAGGGAAAAAAAGGCAATTTTCTATCAACTCTACTGTTAATACATAGATTCTTTGCATAGCTCTATACTCCCTGGTAAGGCATTTGCTCTTTTTTCACACTGAACATCAAAACCTCTGGGAAATTAGTCATTGGGATACATATGCATTACTTACAAAATTAAACTTCTGATACAGGAATGTGTATGTGTACCAAAAAAAATAAAAATCTAAGTATTTCATCCCCATCTTTCTACTTAAAATACAATATATGGCATATGATTCAGCAGATGTGGGCAAGTGTAGGTATATGCTGGCAATCCACTCAAACAACATGGAATACACAACTTTATGATTCTGAGCTACATCTCCAAAGGCACCCACTGCAAGTGCTGCACTTCCATAGCTGGGAGCCACTGTGGGGATTCAGGGCATCACATTATGCAGGAAACACCAATTACTTGGAAGATCCATCCATCCCACCAGCAAAAGACCTTGCAATGCCAAGCTCTGTGAACACAGCCCCAAAGAATTAAATTTATTGCATTAGGAACAGTGAATACCATCCTGTTTCTTGGGGGTTTTAACTTATGATGCTTATCAAGCTAAGTTTGGAGGATCTAGAGTAAATTAAAAGTGCACAGAATTCATATTTTCAAACAGGTTCTGGAAATTTAATACTAAAAACTGCTGTCAATACACTTTTTACCCATTTAGAGCTTTAAGCAAAAGGATAATCATTTATTGTTTGGGATTAAATTATTTTTTCATATTGCTCCAACATTTCAGAACTCCTGCATTGTTTCTTTTTCAAGGTGTGCCACAGATTTATTTTCCTGCTTTTACAAGAGGGCTCACTGAGACTAACCAATTTTGCTGCAATTAATAAATCATTCTCCCCAAGCCTGCAAAAACCAGCTACAGGGATCAGCAAGAATGGCAGTTGCCTGGTGCTGTCACTGATATTCACCATTTCAGACTCACTATTCTCAGCAAACATGTACAGCTTCTATGATTTGAATGATTTTAACAACTTCACTAAGCTTCAGCCCTTAGGCTGCATTTATACAGATCATACACAGCCAGCTGAATAGAATTAAAATGAGTTTTGTTAAACAAAATTCCACTGCTGCAAGCTCTTCTCACTGTTCTTCATCCACTCTCACCCCTTCATATGCAAGTAAAATTAAAGGAGGATTAGAAAATGATTCAAAAAAGGCATCCTCCAAGTGAGTCAGACTGAACTGGACTCCTCACAGCAGGACATTCATGTCAGTGGAGCTACTTCAGCTTCAGTCCCTTTTAAAGGGCTGAAAAAAATATGGTATTTTTTTGCCTTTGAAACTTTCTTAGAGAAGTTATTATATCTCAGTACACAGTGACTTCATTTTATCTTAAGTGCAGTGGTGAGAAGAGAGATGTTTGTAAGGAGAAAATGAGAGCAGAGATGGCTGAGGAAATAAACCATGTTGAGAAAACAGAAGCGAGTTGGAGGGACCATCTATTACAAATACATTCTAAATTCAATATCCATTGTGAACATTCTTACCTCTAAGGTGTTGAGAAGAGTTTGTAACACATAGGTCTTTCCACTGGATGTATGTCCATAGATGAAGATGGATGGAAAACTAAATTGCTGACGCTAGGGAGGGGAAAAAAGAAGTTGTTGAAATTCTTCTTTTTTATTCAACAAAGATTTATCAATGAAGCTTCCCTCCAAAAGAAAAGTCAACTTCTAACTGAGGCATTCAATATAAAATATGCCAAATATATCAATGTGATCAAGTTTTGTGTTTCATCTTCACTCAAATGCTGGCAGGTCCCAAGAATCAGTATCACAAAGTTACTAGTGCAACTGGCAATACATTTTTAATGGGATAAACAAACCAAACCAACCAACCACAAATAAACAAAACCCCAGAGCAACAAGCAGACAACATAAACATAGACCAAGAGAGAAAAGAAGTGGGCTTTTAATTCACATTAATTAACTGAAACAAAATCCTGGCATCACAAATTGCAAGCTTTACATTGGCCTAACCTCCACAAACTGCTTTTTGTTCCATTAGCATCAAACTGAAAAGAATTAAATGGTTTGGAGTAAAAGATGACAAATTATCTCTCTCTTCTCTCACAAGGCAATATTTTATATTACTTCTATTTATTTAAAAGTACTGATGTTATTTCATGCCTTTGATTTTTCAGCTAAAATAAAGGTTTTTATTTCATTATTTCATTAGTTTCATTCTGAACGTGTATTTGAGTTTTTCTGATTTCTAAGAATCTGTACCCTGACTTAATAAATGAATACAAATATAAATCTGACAAACACTTTTTACTAAAACAATTATATTCAATTAATCCAAAATGAAGGCATGCTTGTGAAAGATGTGCATACTCTAATCTGCATATTTAACAAGAATTTAAATATTTGTTGCCAACATGCTTGTAATAAATAAAACCTAAATGCTGTAATTAATTACAGATAATAATCTGAAGGCAGAACCAGAAACAGATACTAATTTCCATTTTGTTAACTGCTTGTAAATAGATATATCAATTGCTTTAAAGTTTCCAGATATAAATCTCCATTACTTTTTACCACAGTTTTGCCTAGTAAAAGAATCAATTCACAAGTCAGTGATTTCCCAATCTTAAGGCCAGCAACAGAACTTCTAAAAATCAGACCCATTTCATGTACATTCAGATACATGGATATGAGGTTAATAGGTCAAAAACAGAATTTCTCCACTGCACCTGAAAAAAAAACCCCAGAAGTTCAGAGCAATGAAGAAGACAGCCCCATTTCCTAGTGAAGATGAAACAGTCAGAGAGAAACCAGGATGCAGACAGCTAGGAACAAAGAGCTGTGAGCTTGTTTGGTCCTTCCAGCTGCAAAACAGCTTTCAACCTTCAAGCTTAACATCACTGTGGCACACTCATGTTCAAGGTGGCTACCAAAAGCAAACCACAGACCACTGAAGTATGTTTATGACATCACAGAAATGCCCTTCAGTTTCCCCTGTCCCCTCTGAGACAGCAGAAAGTCTGCATTCTGTTCATACACTGTAAAAAGCACTACCTCTCCAAATATTGACAGCAGCATGGACACCTGGGATTCCCGACAAGGCACCAAACTTTCCAGCTGGAGCAGTTTAGCTGCTGGGTAAGCTGGGTGCTCGAGGTTAGGCATGGTGGTGTCCCTGCAGTTAGTCCTCTAAATGTGGATATTCAGGGTGCAGAGACAGCAATAAGTGACCTGGAAAGTAAAATATTGTCATTATCGTTTGCTGTCATATTCATAAAGGAGGAAAACGATCAGGAATTGATATAAAAACTCAACAGACATTGCAGCTCAGGGTAATGGTGTAATTGTGACTTGAGGGACTTCATAAAAACCAAACTTCACTATGTAAAGCATTATACAGACATTTTCACACCATAGAAGCCAAAATATCAGCTCAAAAGGGAAAGGCATACAGAGCATGACCAAATCCATAGAGAATTGTCATAGTTAACTGGAGAAATATGGATCTAGTTCTGGCTTTATAGACATTTAGAAGCAGCAAGGGAATACATTTATGAAAGTAGATTAGGAACAGATCATCACCTCCCTGGAGAACCAATAAACCAGAATTTACACGTAACAGAGAAGAGGGCATAAGGGAAGATGAGGATAACAAAGTAATAGTTCCTGACGTGTAGCAGGAACACTTAAACATAAGTAAAGCCTTCAGGTACCTCAGCTTCTCCATCCTGCTTCCCAACTGCACTCCAAAAAGCATGAGCTAGCTGTGGATACCCTGTACCTGCTAGCCCTGTCTGCTCCTCCAGCATCCCCCCACATGGCACACTAAACACACTTAAGCCACTGGATGAAACCCTACATCTCTACTGACTGTAGAAAGGACATTTAGAGCAACATTTCCCCAGAGCAATTATTTCCGATTAAACGGCAATGCTGACACAGGGACTGGCGCCAGCCAGAGCCGCAATCGGGGTGTCCTGGCCGGGAAGGTTGGACGGAGGTTGTACCTGTGACTCCTGCAGACGAGGAGGCAGAAAAACCACTTATTTCCCTGCAGAATGCAGGTTAGCATAGCAGGATAGATGTCGATTTGATGATTTAGGAGAACTTCTCTCAGTTCGCTGGTCTCAAGCGCCTCCCCTCTGTCCGATCCGTAGCACAGCAGCCCCCGCACGGCTCAGCTTCCCCTCGGCGGCACCAGCGCGTCCCGGCTGAGGGGACACGACGCTCCTCGGCCTCCCCACCCCACAGAGCCCGGCTGAGGGCTCATTCAGCCGGGGCCCGGCGCGGCGGCAGTTCTGACCCCAGCAGGCCGGCGGCAGGAGGCCGGGACCCCGGGTCCCTCACCCGTGTGGAACCAGGCAGCGATCCCGCGCTCCGCTCCCCACGCTCCGAGAGCAGAAAGCGGCGGAAGCAGCCCCGCCTGCCACCCCGCTCCGCTCGGCAACTCACCGGCTCCCTCACACCCCGCCCGCGCCTCGGCTCCCGCCGCCGCCTCCCGCGCATGCGCGTCCCCGAGCCCAGCCCCGCCTCCCGCCGCCGCCGCGCAGCCGCTGGCCCCGCGCGCATGCGCGCTCCCTGTCCTTGCTCTGCGCGGGAATGGGGGAGACGCGCTGTTGAGGGCGGCTGGAGACCTGGGCAGCGCCCCATCCCACAGGACAGCGTCCTATCCCCCAGGGGCAGCCCCCTATCTATCCCACAGGAACAGCCCCTTATCCCGCAGAGACAGCGCCCTATCCCTCAGGGACAGCCCCTCATCCCACAGGACACCCCCCTATCCCACAGGACAGCCCTTCATCCCACAGGACAGCCTCCTATCCATCCCGCAGGACAGCCTCCTATCTAACCCGCAGGGACAGCCTCCTATCTAACCCGCAGGGACAGCCTCCTATCTATCCCGCAGGACAGCCCCATATCTATCCCGCAGGGGCAGCCGTGCCGCGCCATGGCCCCGCAGCCGGGGCTGGTGAGTGTGTTGGCAGCTGCGGGGCAGCCGCGGGGGTCTCCGGGCTGAGGGGCGGCTGCGTTAGCGCGGGAGCCGCGGCCCTGGGGAGGAGAGCGCTGCCGGGGCGAGGACCCGGGCCCAGCGGCACCGACACAGCTCCCGCTGCTGGGATCACTCGGTCCCATCACGGGCTGCCTCCTGCACCGGCTCGGAGGTGAGTGCGGGGCCTCTGGTGGCACCTTTGGAGAACTGAGGGTCACAGAGGTGTGTCCTGTGATGGGACAGTCACAGGAGGGGTCTGGAGCCGTTGTGTCCATCTGGTAGCCTGGGAAATGTCACAAATGTAGAAGACACTGAAGAAAAAATGGTCATTAAATTATGCATCTAATGTATGCTTGTTAGTAAAAGAACCACAGGATCATAGAGTGGTTTGAGTTGGAAGTGAACCTTAAAAATCATTTAGTTCCAGCCCTTCTGTGAACACCTTTCTGGGCTGCTGGCTCATTCAGGACTTTTTCTGCCTAGACCCCACCAAATCCTCCTCAGGGTGCCCTCAATCCACTCATGGCCCAGCCTGTGTGTGTGCTTGGGATTGCCTCGACCCATCTGAGACCTTGGCCTCACATGGACTTCACCTCTCAAGCCTGTCATGATCCCTCCAGACTGGCAGCCCTTGCCCCCAGCAGGTCACCCAGAGCTTGGTGTCACCAGCCAACTGCTGAGGGCACATCCAATCCCACCATGGCTGGCACAGATGGTTAGTGCTGGTCCCAGTACCAACCCCTGAGGAATGCCACTCACCACTGCCCTCCCCTTGGACATCAAGCTGTCGACCACTCTTTGAGTCCAGCCAATTCCTTACCCACCAAGTAGTCCAGCCACAAATTAATTTCTCCAGTTTGAAGCAAGGATGTTGTGCAGGACAGTGAAAGGCTTTGCACAGGGAGTCAGCTGCTCTCCCCTTCTCCCACCACCCTGTGTTAATGCAGAACACAGCTGGAGGGCCTGGCTGTGCTCTGCTCTGGTCAAGCTGTGGAGGTGGCACTCTAGAAATGCACAATACATTCAATTTACAGCTTTATTATGCATCAACACTGCACATTATGTTAGGGGGATCAATATGACAAGTGCAGACTGAAAGCTGAAGGGATGCCCTGTAGTCTGAGCTGGGTAAAGTGGTAAGTAAATAAAACTTGTGTGAATCAAACATGCAGCCCATTTTGTGTATATGTGTGTGCATTCACAGGCATAGCTTGACCTAAACAGATTCCAGATTGTAGATATATATTGTAAATTAATGGGCCAAAACCAACCTGAATTGAATTAGGAAAAGGGAACTTTAGTGGTTCTGTAGGAGCATTGAATGGCCAGGCTGCAGTCCCTGCCAGGGTCACTCCAACACAACCCACATCCATATTGCCTCAAACAGAACAGTCCCTGTCCCAGCCCTGCTTCCACTCATTTTCTGGCTCTAGGATCTGGTGGTTATGAACACAGCTAGCTCAGGGTTCCAGTCCAGCTGAAACAAAACCAAACCAAAAAATAGCTACTTGAGTAATTGCAGCCTTGCTTTTTCCAAAAGCCTGCTTATTAACACATGTGGAACCAACACTATTCTCTCATTTTGCTCCTAGTCTGGAATTCAGACAAAATACCCAGTAAGAATTATGTCTATTAGACCAAAATGGCACCACTGTAGTGTAAAACCTGAAATAAATATTATTATTAATAATAATAATAATAAAGCATAGCTTTAATAATTTCAAATTATCAAGAATATCTGTATGATTGAAATGGTAGAACTATAACACTATGTTTTTGTAGAACTGTCCTGAAGAAATAACATAGAATCTGGGACTCAAACCTGCAGATGAAGGGCTACTGCAGAAGACAGTGGAACAGCTCTGTCCAGTTTCTCTGGCCTGTCAGTGCCTGTGTGTTCCAGCATTCCCAGTCATACTGCTTACATTTAGTAAGTGTTATTTTTTCTTTTCATTCAAGAGGTCAAAACCCTTAAGTGGCAGTTGCTAGAGATGGGATTCACAGCTAAGTACACAGATGGTTTTATGTAGCACAAGAATTTTGTTTCAGTGTACACCTTTCATTGATCATAATTTTTATTGATGTTCTTGCTGAGTATGCATTTTTGAACAGCTTTAAATAGTCTCTTGATTTATATTAAGATGTCAAATGTATTTTTCTCTTCTATTTGCTTACAAATCAAATACATTCAAAATGAGGCAGCAAACAGTACACAAGTTTGAAACTTGTGTATAACAGCAGGGGTATTCAGAT